>CM060700.1:246723195-246753195 GCA_030686995.1 Artemisia argyi | reverse complement strand
TCATGTGTAGGAAATGTTATTAATAAATTATTGCAACAAATGACAACATTCCCTCTTAGATCTACTGGTTGGTTTGTTCTATGTTACCTAGCAGCCCAGGGTTCAAGTCTTGGCAACATCTTTTTTTTTAACTAATTATATAAAAATATCAAGGACATGTTATTAATAAATGAATGCTAATAGTAACAACATCACCTCTTATATTAAGCTATGACTAACCTAAATTAAGCTAGAACTAATAGATATAAGCTAATGGTGTGAGTTTATGGGCCAACTGTCCATACAGTTCACAGATAAGCAATCTATTTGTGGATTTTGACTTTTTTATACTATGACCACTAAATTTTATGCTTATACTATCTTAGTAGAGCCTAATGAAATGTATCTAGGTGAGATTTGGCAACTGAACAACACAAATGCACAAGATATTCCCCTGTGCCAAACACCCCTATATTTAGACTGTTTTTTGTGATTTCAAAGGAAATCAAAGCTTTGACCCATTCCACTGATTTGTAAGTATTTGTTATGATAAAATAAGACACAAGAAACACAGAATCAACAATTTAAACAATAAAAACTCAAGAATCCAAAACAAGCTATGTTGGACAGTTAAAATGAAAAACTAAGCTATCATTAATCCAAATGAACAAGCATTATATATTAAGCTATAATATGACTAACAAGTAACAAATAAGCACAAAGTAACAGAGATAGGCACTTATCAAGCTATTACACAATGAAAAGTAAAAATGGTAAAATGAGCTTACAAGAGTGAACTTAACAGAGAAGCAATGAACCAAGGACTGTGAACCAAACTTATATGCTTTCCACAAAGCTTTAATACCAAAGCAATCCAGAACCACACCTTGCTCAGCTTCTATCTTGTTCTTCCCTATATTTTTTATTTTTCTCTTATTTAACTTGATTATTTTTGGTATTTTCTTATTTATGGCTAAACAAATAATTAAAGTATTCTAACACTTATATGAGCTTTTTCAGAGCTTATATGAGTTTATACAAAGCCTTACAAATAACTAACAACACAGTTAAACTTTTTGTGATTTTGAAATTAAGAGTAAATGGCATAAACTGAGAGAGCACTTGAAACTTAAAATTAACTTTAATTAACTATTGAAATATATGAAAGTAACTGAGTACAAGTGTTTTTAATATAAATAACAACTGAATAAAGAGTTTATACTACATACGACCTAATTAACTAAACCTAAACTAATACTCTTTCATCACAGCTTCTCTTCTCTTTTGTAGCCCTTTTCTGAGCTTGTGGGACCCACTGGGGTAAATCCCACCAATCCCCAGCCATTGGATTGGTCTAATCAATCCACACCGTTAAAATTAATTTTTGGCGCCAAAGTCTTTGGGTGTCAGTATTGGGTACTGTGTATTGCGTGGTGATGTTTTCAAAGGCTTGGAAGGTTGTGGAGGTGGAGGGGAGTGGGTAGGCAAGTGGGGGTTGAGGTGGAAGGCCAGGTGTAGGGTGGTATGGTAGAGCAGTGGTGGTGGTGGTGGTATGGAGGGAAACGGTCAAGATGTTGACTATCCCCGGCAGCGGCGCCAAATTTTGATTCGCCTCAAACGGTCAGATAATTATTGATCAGCCACTTGTGAATGGCCAACTGTAATAGTCAAACAGCTGAGGCAAATGCTTCCGTGAAATACAGTGTTTTCCCGGGTCGTAATGTCCCAACGAGGTTGTGATGATATTAAAAACGAATCTGTGATTAGTGAATGTGAACAGGAAAGGTATAAAGTGTGTGTGAGTGATTTAAACTAGGGTTTTATAACTTAAAATAACTTAGGTAAACTATCTTAACGATTGTGTGAAACCTAAATATCTAATACGTATAAACGTACACCAATTTAAAATCAGACGCGACTGCGTACTGAGAAAAAGGTGAGTTTTAAGAAAAATAAACTACAAGGGTTAAAAATGACAATTATATAAACTTATATTTAAAATAAAATTAAATTAAAAAGAAAACTATTTTTTAGATTATTATATTATTTATTATTAATTATTTAATTAAAAACTATTTAACTATTTAATTAAAATTAACTTAAATAAAAAATGATTAACACTACAAATTAAACTAAAAACTTACAAAAATAATTTCTAAACTTAAATTAGAACTTGAAGAAAGTATAAAAAATAAAAATAAATCTTTTTGTCTTTTTGTGAGCTTTTTATTAATTAAAATCTATTTATATTAATTAAACAATTTAAACTAATTTAAATTACAAATATTATTAAACTAACTTAGAAAATTATGAAAAAATTTATAAAACTATTTTATGACTTATAAAAGCTATAAAAAATATAAAAACTAGGTGTTGCTATATAAAAATTAATTATGCTATTTATAACTTAATTATTAATTAATTACTAAATAAACTAATATTAATTATAATAAATACTAAAAGACAAAATTAAAATCTGAAAAAATTATTATAATTACTTTAACCTAAGATGAAATTATTAAAAATATAAAAACACAACTTACTTAATAAAAATCTAAAAATGAAAATTAAAATTAAATTAAATTAAATAGAAACTATCACTTATTTTTATGTTTGTTTTTCTTGAATTTTCTTTTACAAATCTATAATATACCTAAAAATAAATAACTTTTGTAAAAACAAATAATTTAGAACTTATTAATAAGCACTGTGGAAGCTTATTCCTTCCACAGTTGACCAAGTTTGACCAAATAAGCTAATAAGCTCAAATGAGCTGATGTGGGACCCACAATGGTGAAAGTTTGTACCTCTGAGTTAGTTAAACAAGTTTGAGTATGATTTTATCAAATAAGACCTTGAAATAAGCTGATGAGCAACTAATAAGCACTTTGAAACTTGACTGAACTCAGAAACTGGGACAAACTTTTGTGGCTTAATTAGGTGGGGTCCACTGAGTACCAGGTCAAACAAATGGTCAAGGGTTCAAGCCTGGTAGGAGGGGAGTTGAAAGAACCAAGATTTGAGGAGTGGGTCCCACTGTGGTGGTCACAAAACACCACCAAAGGTGGTGTTGCGACTGAGGTCTGATGGAGCAGGGCACACCCTTGCCCTGCTAGTGTGTTTGGAGGTCTGTGGGGCCCACCCTAAAATTCACAAAAATATAACAAGGTGGGGAAAATAAAGTTGAGCTGAAATACTATTACTAAAATAAATTTCAGATTCTAAAACCTATTACAAAAATCTACAAAATTCCTTGAAGTTTTGAGATTTTCTGAGATGATGATTTTTGACTTTTTAACTTAACTACTTATTTTGACTAAATTGAGATTCTAATGGTCCTAATTGACTTACTATGTTATAATAAGCTGATATGAACCTAAATTAAGCTACCACAACAACTAATGAACTAACAATGGTGATTATGATTCCAAAATCCTTAACAGTTAACACCTAATGATCTAATTAAGTGAGTTTTGACTTTTTACCTAATAGTGACTGATTTTTATGACTAAACTATGATACTAGGACCTAAGCAAACATGTCAAAGTTATACTAGGTCACTGAATACTACAAATGCACAGGGTAATCCTTAGTGCCAAACACCCCTTTTATTGACTGTGAACTTGATTTTCAAAGCAAATGATATATTTAGACAACTAAACTGATTCCTAACTCTATATTATGATATACTAAGATCAAATGGGCAAGAATCAACCACTCCACAAGCTTAAAACTCAGATTTGTCAAATATGAGTGTTTCACTGTGAGGTTTTTGATTACAAGCATAAACTAATTTTCAAAGAACAAGCTGATGAGATAATGCTATATTATCAGTAACAAGCATTAAATAAATACATAAGAACACTAATTAAGTAGTAACAAGTATGATCAAAGTAAAAAGCTCAAAATAGAAATATGGCTTACAAATGGTACCAACTGAGAAATGATGAAACAAGGAACAAGGACCCAACTTAATACCTCCCAAAAGGTTCTAAACCAGAATCATTCCATAATCCAATCATGCTCCATGCCCAATATGCTTGTAACATGAGTTTTTTTATTTATTTCCTATTTATTTTATTTTTTATGAATTTTTCTGTTTATGAGTTAAACAAACAACTAAGGTTTTCCAAAGCTTATTAAAGCTTTGTCAGAGCTTATAAGAGCTTATAGAATCCAGATACAAGACTAGAAACAACAAATATGCTTTTTGATAATTCTTGAAACAAAAGTAATTTGAATAATCTGAAATAAGGACTGAAACTTGAAATTAACCTGAGAATAAGTTTAAATTACATCAAAGGGACTTAATACAAGTGTTTGAAGCTGAAATTAACAACTAGAGATTATTCTACTTTACCTACGATTAAATTAAGCTACTCTAAAACTAATATTCTTCACCTTCTGCTTCTTTTCCATTTTGTAGCCCTTTTCTGAGCTTGTGGGACCCACTGGGGTATTTCCCACCAATTTCCAGCCATTGATAAGGTCCAAGTGATCCAGGCCGTTTAAAAGTCTTTTTGGCGCCAAAAGTCCAAGGGGGTACTTTTTGTTGCGTAGAGAGGGTATTAGGGCTTTAAATGGTTGTTGGAGTGTTGTGGAGGTGGAGGGATAAGGTTGGACAGCTGGGGGTGGTATTGGAGGTGAAACCGTGGGTTGGTATGGTGGTTTGGTGTTGCAGTGGTGGAGAGGGAAGGGGAGAGGGAAAAAGGGCAGTTTTGTGGTTTGGTCAAACCACGCATTGACCCCGTTTTATTTAATTAGGGGTGGGTTGGATTTCATTTTGGGCCAAAAGAGGTAGGGTGGGCTTAGGTAGTTTAGGTAGTGGATTTGGATTTGTGGTTTATAATAAATAAGGATCCGTTTGGTTTAGAAATTTACACAAGGACCAATTATGTAATTTAGGTAAAGTTGAGGGTCTGAAATTGTGACATTCCCATAGTTTAAATAAGGGTCATAATTGCCATATGTGAATAGTATAAGGGTAGGTTTTGATAATTTTCATTTTTTTAAATACCCGGGGACTATTTATGCCAAACCTTCAAACTTGAGGGACCAATTTGTAATTCCTCCAAACTTTTCACATAAGGACCAAACCTGCAAAAGATTATTAGTAAAAGGACCAAAATTGCTTTTCTCAAAGTTTTTACATCCCAGGGACCATTTCTGTTAAATTCCAAAGTACTGGGACTAAACTTGTAATTTTGTGAAACTTTGCACCAAAGGACTAAATATGTAACTTTATGATTAAAAAGGACCTTTGGTGACATTTTCATGCTTTTAGAATAACCAGGGACTAGTTTTGCCAATTTATGAAACTTGAGGGACTGAAACTGCCAATTATGCAAACTTTGCACGTCTTTCATCTGTTTTTGCATATTTTGCATTTGAAACATATAAAACACACTTCTAAGATATTTTAAGTATTATAATGCATATTTGAGTGTTTTTGTTTGTTTTGGCAGCTCAGATTGGTATAAAATGATGAGTATTTAGACACTCATCAATCCCCCACACTAAACTATTGCTAGTCCCTAGCAATCTATTTGAGAAAAACTTAATGGATTTGAAAAACTCTTTACCAAAAGCCATCACTTCTGGAGTAGACAGGTGTAAGAACTGTGGCACACCTGATAACCGTGTGATTTTGAGCAAATCACCAGTTGTCAACGGATTTGATTAGTCTTTACCAAAAGCCGTTTGCTTCTGGACTAGCCAGCATCTTGATGGAATAGTCAACATCTTGGTGAGCTGATTACCAATTATGGTTTTTCCACGGCCTTTACCACAAGCCATAATCTTGCGGGCTAGCCAACTCATTAGCTTTTGAGGATAATGGGGAGTTGAGGAACCATACAATTTTTGGCAAATTGCAAGCCATAAACGGGTTTGAGTTATCTTTACCAAGAACCGTTTGCTCCTGGATTAGCCAATCCTGTTATGGGTTAGACATGGAGGATTGATACCATTTATTGCGTTCTAAGTGAGAAAAAATTTTAAAATTTTGGCTAAAATGGGGGTTCTTGATGGAACATGTGTTTAAATTCGTTAGAATAACGAATCTCCCCCCACACTTAGAACTGAATATTGTCCTCAATATTCAAAGTACCGGGTGTTAAACTGACACTTCGAACGTAAAAAGAAAATATTCCATAGCCTTTATTTAAGATGTATATACATACAATTATTTTTTTAGATAAAACTTCTTAAATAGAAGCTATCACTATATGTACATTTTTTTTTTTTTTTTTGAGATATATACAACATGTGGGGTATCTCCCCCACACTAGGGTGGTACACACGGGTGAAAACCCATGTTTTTGCTAATGTTTTTGATTACCGAGTCACTAGCTTGACTCGACCCCGTATTTGATTCCTTTTCTCCTAAACTGTCAGGTTTATCACGCAAGCTAACCGCTTGTGAACGGTTAACTGTAATAAAGAAGTCCTGAATAGACCTGGAGAAAAAGCAATTTAAAAATCTATGGGGAAGTAAGTGGAAGAGACAATCTCAATCGGACTTTCATTCAAGATGTTCGGATAAACATTTGAAGCACGTGAAAGTTCCACACCGATGAGACAAGTAACCGGCTCATAATTTATAAATGAGAATGCCGGGATCAAAGATAATGTCTTCACTCCCGAAAGAGTGAAGAATAGGATAAGCCACGGGATATATGAAGAAAAGAAAGAAACTCATGATGAAAATCATGATTAACTCCTCATCTTCAATAGGAGAATTCATTGTTTCATGAATCTCCTCATTTAAGCTCGTTTGATCAAGACATATTATGGGTATGTCTAGATCAAAATAGAAGCTATCATACTCCGGTGGAGATATGATATGAGTGAGTTCACCGGAGAACTCCTCAAAGGTGAATGATTCGAATTCGGAATTGAATTGAGTGAGTTCATTGGGGAACTCCTCAAAAGTAAATGATTCATAAACGGGAAGAGAATTATAAGAATGAGAAGTGGTGATACCACTTATCTTCTCTTCCGTTTGATCAAAATGGAACGTTTGCAATTCCGGAATAGAATCATTGATCAAAACCTCACTATCCTTGACGGGGATAGGAGATGAAATAGGCTCTTCATTAAAAGCCTCGAGGCTTTTAATGAAGAGCCTATTTCATCTCCTATCCCCGTCAAGGATAGTGAGGTTTTGATCAATGATTCTATTCCGGAATTGCAAACGTTCCATTTTGATCAAATGGAAGAGAAGATAAGTGGTATCACCACTTCTCATTCTTATAATTCTCTTCCCGTTTATGAATCATTTACTTTAGAGGAGTTCCCCAATGAACTCACTCAATTCAATTCCGAATTCGAATCATTCACCTTTGAGGAGTTCTCCGGTGAACTCACTCATATCATATCTCCATCGGAGTATGATAACTTCTATTTTGATCTAGGCATACCCATAATATGTCTTGATCAAACGAGCTTAAATGAGGAGATTCATGAAACAATGAATTCTCCTATTGAAGATGAGGAGTTAATCATGATTTTCATCATGACTTTCTTTCTTTTCTTCATATATCCCGTGGCTTATCCTATTCTTCACTCTTTCGGGAGTGAAGACATTATCTTTGATCCCGGCATTCTTATTTATAAATTATGAGCCGGTTACTTGTCTCATCGGTGTGGAACTTTCACGTGCTTCAAATGTTTATCCCAACATCTTGAATGAAAGTCCGATTGAGATTGTCTCTTCCACTTACTTCCCCATAGATTTTTAAATTGCTTTTTCTCCAGGTCTGTTTAGGACTTCTTTATTACAGTTAACCGTTCACAAGCGGTTAGCTTGCGTGATAAACCTGACAGTTTGGGAGAAAAGGAATCAAATACGGGGTCGAGTCAAGCTAGTGACTCGGGAATCAAAAACATTAGCAAAAACATGGGTTTTCACCCGTGTGTACCACCCTAGTGTGGGGGAGATACCCCACATGTTGTATATATCTCAAAAAAAAAAATGTACATATAGTGATAGCTTCTATTTAAGAAGTTTTATCTAAAAAAATAATTGTATGTATATACACCTTAAATAAAGGCTATGGAATATTTTCTTTTTACGTTCTAAGTGTCGGTTTAACACCCGGTACTTTGAATATTGAGGACAATATTCAGTTATAAGTGTGGGGGAGATTCTGTTGATATAAATAATGTATAAAAACATTATTAATATTTTTCGATATCCCTAAGTTTTGACGATCACAAAATATAAAAACATTAAACGCAAAGTTAATACGTAAACAAGTTTTAAGCAAGTTTATATCATCTCATCCAACATAATCACTTAAGGTATGAATAAACAAGTGACTAATACATTTTATGATCAAAGGGATGTTTATTTAAATAATACAAAGTTTATAAAATTAAATAAACTTATTATATATTTTTTGAAAAACATTTTTGGTAATAAAGGAAAATGTTTTATTAATAATAAATATATGAATTCAAAATTTTAACCAAAATCAGTTAGTTTTTCACCAAATAAACTTTCCCCAGAAAAAGACAAGAAAACTGCTGTTTTCGTCTGGGCGGCCCCCTTAATTATAAGGGCGGCCCCCTTAATTTTAAGGGGGCCGGCACACAATTAAGGGGACCGGCCACGCTCCCCTGTCAGATTTTGTCAGAAATTTTTCCCTATAAATACCACCTTAAATCTGGAATTTTTCCCACCTCTTGCACGAAAATTTTCAGATCCAAATCTCTCTAAACATCCTTCTAAAAACCCTTTGATCATATAATTGTTAATCCTTGTTTCAAGTGATTCATTCCCTCACCTCTCATCTCTCAAAGTGCAAGAGAAGAATACTCCTTCAACATCTAGTTGTGAAGTATTGTAGATTTATGTATATAATCTAGTTGTTGTGTACATTCTTTGTAAAGGTGTGATAGTATTGTAACTAGATAGATCTAGGAGTAGAAGTTGTGAATAGAAGTAGTGAGATATAAGTAGTGTTGTGAAGAAGAGAAGAAATAGTTGTGAAAGAGAAGTGTTAGGAAGTAGATTGGTGTGAAGAAGATTGGTGTGTAGAAGAGAGTTGTGAAGAAGATTGGTGTGTAGAAGATAGGTGTGAAGAAAATTGGTGTGTAGGAGATAGGTGTGAAGAAGTGGTGTGATTATGTAGTGAATAGGTGTGAATTAGTTGTGTAGAAGGTGTGAATAAGTTGTGGTGTGTATATTGGTGTGTAAGGTTTTCTCCGCCATAAAGGAGCTTGTTGACATAGTGAAGAAAACTCTCGAGTAGGTGACTCGGGGAGTGGAGTAGGAACAAGGAAGGTGTCCTTGTTGCCGAACCACTATAAATCCTTTGTCTCGCGGTTAGATCTTTCCTTTACTTAGCTTATTTATTTACATCTCGTACATAGCTATAATTGTTTATATTGTGCATGTGTTAATCTTACATACTTAGCTTACATCTTTACTATTTCTTATACTTATATATTATTGTTCATATTGTTCAAGATTTGAGTTCACATAAGATTGAATCAAAGTTTTAAAAGTAAACAAGGTTTTTAAAACTATACTAAGTTTTCAAAAAACAAAGTCTTTATAACAAACCTAAAAGAATTCACATATAATAGATCATATAGTTGTTTTTAAACTTAACTCTAATTAAAGGCCTTATCAAACAAACAATTGAATAAACTCGTATTAATATTTTGAAACCAAGCTTTATAAAAATTGAAAAGACGTAAAACTATTCAACCCCCCCTTCTAGTTTTCCACAATTGGTACCAGAGCCACGTCAAACAAGATTTTTAAAATATATTGTATTTTAAAACTTGAAACGATCTATGGAATTGGAAAAATATTTAGAAGGGCAATCTATGCAAAGACCACCGTTATTTGAAAGTGATGGTTTTCTTTATTGGAAAAATAGATTCGAAACTTATGTGAAATCAAAAGATCTTGATCTTTGGCATGTTATTACCTTTGGTGACTTTCCCCCTATTCAATATAATTTTGAAACTAAAAAGGATGAAATCGTATCTTTTGAAAAACAAAATGATGATTTGAAAAAGAAACTAGCAAAAAATAATGAGGCTAAAATGGTTATTTATAATGCGTTACCACGCAAAGAATATGAAAGAATTTTTATGTGTAAAACCGCAAAAGAAATTTGGGATTCTTTATTAATTACTCACCAAGGTAATAGTCAAGTCAAAGAAAATAAAATAGATCTTCTTGTTCAACAATATGAACAATTTATGATTTCGGAAGAGGAATCAATAGATAATGCATTTGCTAGGTTTAACACTATCATCACAAGTTTAAAAGCACTTGATGAGAATTTTTCTAGTAAGAATTTTGTTAGGAAATTTCTTAGGGCTCTTCATCCAAAATGGCGAGCTAAAGTTACGGCGATTGAAGAATCAAAGAACTTGTCAACTCTTCAACTTGACGAGTTAATTGGTAACTTGAAAGTATACGAAGCAATAATAAAGAAAGATTCCGAGATGGTTAAAGGAAAAAGGGAGCAAAGCAAATCGATTGCGTTGAAAGCTAAAAAGGACTCTAGTGACGAAGAATGCTCAACCTCCGAAAGCAACGATGAAGAGTATGCTATGGCCGTACGAGATTTCAAGAAATTCTTCAAAATTCGAGGAAGATATGTTAGACAACCATATAATGAAAGAAAGTGCTTTAAGTGTGGAGATCCAAATCATCTTATTGGAGAATGTCCGAAATTGTCAAGAAGTCAAAACCACAAGGCCTTTGTAGGAGGAGCATGGAGCGATAGTGACAATGATGAAAAAGAGACAACAAAAGATGAAAGGTGTCTCATGGCAAAGGCATCCGATAAGGTACGTTCTAAAACCGAATATTATAGTGATGAAAATTTATTTTTAGTTGAAAAAGACCTAGATAGCGAATATAGTAGATTGTGTAAATTAGGTCAAAAGGTAATAGCTAAAAATAAGTCACTAAAACATATTAATAATCAATTAGAAAATGAAATACTTGAATTAAAAATTAAACTACAACATTTGGAAAAAGAAAAAGAAGTTTTTATAGAATGTAAAACATGTTTAGAGGTCAAAAATGAAAACGAAAAACTTAAAGATGAAATTTTCAAACTTGACAAGTTTAAAGATAGTAGTAACTCACTTAAGAAAATAATAAGTGTTCAAGAAACTTTGAGAGATAAAACCAGTCTAGGATTCGACTTAACTAATGTTTCAATTAGTGAAAATAAAAATGAAAAGTTTGAATGTGTATCTAGTAAACAAAAACCATTAGACTCAAAACCTAAGTATGTACCTATAAAAGATAGAAAAATACCTATTGCGAGTGATGAGGATGTAAAAAGTTTTTATAAACCATCATTAAAAGCCAAAACCGGATTTTCTAAACAAAAATTAAGATCTAAAACTCCACCTCCAAATAGACCAAATAATCATCATCCTCGGTCTACAACCCCTCAACATAGGAGAAATCAAGGTAGACAAAACTTTTCTAATAATAGTCACCCAATGTGGATTTATCCACATCAACCAAGCTTTAGCCCATGGGGAATACTTCCACCATACATGCATCCTAGTCAATTGCAAACCATGTTTGGTTCAAACAACTTTGGACCAATGAGACCATGGGAACCAAGTGGCTAAGTTGTCACTTTTGGAAAATATCGGTATCTCATCTACAAATGACTTCTTTAAGTCAACATGGCATCTTGATGTGTTTGAAGAAAATTTATTGAAGACCAAAAGGTACGCATTTCTTTTAAGTTTATCGTTAATATTTATATTCTTAGATTAATAACTAGTTAGAATAATGCTTAGTTATATAGCTAGTAATACTTACTTGCTCACATATTATGAACCCCTCTTAGTTGGCTTTCCTAGGATTTGAATTAAAATTGCTCGTTGTCGAACAACATAGAAAATGGAAATCTTCTATGTCCACTAGTAGAAAACTCATGGTGATGAAGTGAAATGAGTTAAGTGGATTAATCGTTAATATAGAAGTAAGACTAGATCCCCCGCATAAGAAAACTATGGATGAAACAAGCTCTCGAAGACTATGGCATTAGGTTAGAAAATTTTCCTATTATGTGCATTAACAAAGGTGCTATAGATTTAAGTAAGAATCATGTTCAACACTCTAGGACTAAACATATAGAAATGCGTCATCTCTTTCTTATGGACATTTTACAAAAAGAATATATAACAATAGAGAAGGTAGCTTCGGATGGTAACATTGCCGATAAAGTCACTAAGCCTCTTAAGCGTGATTTACTTAACCACGTACGTTTAGGATTAGGAATGATGGAGCAA
Source organism: Artemisia argyi (assembly GCA_030686995.1). Taxonomy (NCBI): domain Eukaryota; kingdom Viridiplantae; phylum Streptophyta; class Magnoliopsida; order Asterales; family Asteraceae; genus Artemisia; species Artemisia argyi. Next base: position 246,740,925 of record CM060700.1, on the reverse strand, counting down.
ATTGATTAAATTCTTGAAATACTTAACATCTTCTGAAAAATCAAAGTTCTTGAAAATTTTCTTTGTCAGATGGGCGGACCCCTTAATCTATAAGGGCGGCCCCCTTAAAATTAAGGGGACCGGCCTCACTTTAAGGGGGCCGGCCATCTGAGCATACAAATATTTAATTTTCTTTTCTTTCTTCTCAAATCTGAATCTAGGATTCTGTTTTGCACAAAAATCAGGAATTGAGATATTTTGTTTTTGCATATAGACTCTCAAAAGAAAACCTCAATTCATTTTGAAATCATTCTCACGATTAGGAAAACTCATTGTTGAATAATGATAAAAACATTTTTCTATCAAACTATGCACAATAGTCTCACTCTCGTTCTCTATATATATATAATCCAATATATATATATACATGACACTTAGAAGTGAGCAAAGCTAAATCAAGGAGATCAAGGATCGTTTCTTAGGAAAATTTGTTAAGGAGTCAAAACGATCTTAACTTCGTATTTGTTTCATATAGGCATACACTAGAACAAAATCAGGAATTACACTATCACATTTGTTCTATCACTAGTGTCTCACTCATTAGTTGCTTTTGCCCTTGCACTAAGTTAGTCATGCTAGGTAGAATGCCTCAATTACTTGATCTATTACTTTATTAACTTTGCATGCATGCTTAATTGCAATTATATTACATGTTTGTTTGCCTATATACTTTTCATGCATATTCCATTAAGATAATACATGCATAGTTGCCTAAAGAGTTGGACTTGCTCAAAACCAAACCTCATAACCTTTACACACTCAAACCACCAAAGTGAAATGAAAAACCAAGTCATTCCTTCAGTGAACATCGCTCTTTCACTCTCATCAATCACACCACTTGATACTCATTTCCCATCCTCACCAATAACTCCATCTAGTCATCTAGACAAAATGATTCAACCATGTAACCATACTCTACAAAGTGTGTCATCACCACTACAACTTAACCCATGAAGGTCAAACCATACTTCATGATAAACAAACCTCATGTTCACTCAAATGAACCCTTTCACAAACCACATCATAATAACCAACCATCCATCACATCACCCAAGAACGCCTTCATCTACATACCTACATTTCATCTATCTCCTCGAAACAATCCTTTTATTGAAAAACATCAAAAACAATAATCAATATTAAACCTCACTCTCTTTTCCACCAACATTACAAAATTCCTTCATCATCATCTTCCTTGAAAACCTTGATGTTTCGTGAAGAACTTGACCAACTCCATGATATTCGTGATCTCAATACTATGCACCTTGCACAACGCAATTTGCATCACACACCTTCCTCACCGTACTCAAATTACTTACCTCACTCATACTCACATAATTACTCCATCCACATTCGTTTCCATCCTTACTCCCAAAAATGCACTTTCATCTCACCCATAAAATTCAAGAGCATACTCAATCTCAAAACAACAATCCCAATCTCACTCCCAACACCTCACATTTTGGTCAAACTATAAATCCACTATACAAAACATTCTCCACTCATGAAACATCCCATTCTTCCATACATTTATCCTCATCCATTCAATCACCCTCACTAATGAAATTCCACATTCACCCAATTCATTTCTTCCAAATGACCCTCTTGAGGAACATACTCAATCTTTAAACAACAACCATCAAAACTCATCCATACATGAAACCTATGTTCCATGTTCAATCCACAATCAATAATCACTATCCAACTCCACCATCATCACCATCCAACTCCACCATTATCACCATCTTCCGAACATGAGAAGTTCGTTGAAGAACTTAAAGAAGCACATGAGCCTAGTGCTCTTCTTGCTTTACATCTTGCTTAAAGCAATTTGGATCAACAACCTTCATCCACCAACTCATCACCACCCTACAACTTGATCCATCTTGAGAATCATGTCAACAATTGTTCTTGTTGCATTCTTCTCCAAAAACAAAACATGGCCATGAATGAACACCTCACTTGGATTGAGTATCTCCTCACTAGGTCTTCTCCAACATCATCCATAACACAAAACACCAACCCTCAAGCAAATCCTTCCGCTCCAAAATCCACCACCAAACTCTCCATACTCTACAAACACCATTCCCACAAAAGTCTACCTTTCCTAAATACCATGTTTCCCATCTCCAAAATTAAAATCATTTCAAACCTTTTGTGTTCCAAGCAAGTCCAAGAGACCTCAACTTGGCAACTTAGTATTATCTAGTGTACTTTGCTAGAAAAGCATACATCTATATGCTTATGTACTAATGATTATGTTTTCAACATAATTACTAATGAATGTTTCTTTTGTTTTATTACCATGCATTCTTATTAGTTACTTCATATCTATTGCATGCATATATATCTATGTTCCTTGTGCTCTAAATATTTTTGCAAGCATTCCATATCTCGATCTCTTATGACCTCAAAACGAGGGGGAGTATACTTCAAGGGGGAGCTATACGTTCATCGGGATAACCTTTTTGATGCTTACAAAAAGGGGGAGAAGTGATATAAACTCACACTAAAAACTTGCATATATATTAAGTTTTAGTTTAATGAGTTTAGATTTTGTAATCATCAAAAAGGGGGAGATTGTTGATATAAATAATGTATAAAAACATTATTAATATTTTTCGATATCCCTAAGTTTTGACGATCACAAAATATAAAAACATTAAACGCAAAGTTAATACGTAAACAAGTTTTAAGCAAGTTTATATCATCTCATCCAACATAATCACTTAAGGTATGAATAAACAAGTGACTAATACATTTTATGATCAAAGGGATGTTTATTTAAATAATACAAAGTTTATAAAATTAAATAAACTTATTATATATTTTTTGAAAAACATTTTTGGTAATAAAGGAAAATGTTTTATTCATAATAAATATATGAATTCAAAATTTTAACCAAAATCAGTTAGTTTTTCACCAAATAAACTTTCCCCAGAAAAAGACAAGAAAACTGCTGTTTTCGTCTGGGCGGCCCCCTTAATTATAAGGGCGGCCCCCTTAATTTTAAGGGGGCCGGCACACAATTAAGGGGACCGGCCACGCTCCCCTGTCAGATTTTGTCAGAAATTTTTCCCTATAAATACCACCTTAAATCTGGAATTTTTCCCACCTCTTGCACGAAAATTTTCAGATCCAAATCTCTCTAAACATCCTTCTAAAAACCCTTTGATCATATAATTGTTAATCCTTGTTTCAAGTGATTCATTCCCTCACCTCTCATCTCTCAAAGTGCAAGAGAAGAATACTCCTTCAACATCTAGTTGTGAAGTATTGTAGATTTATGTATATAATCTAGTTGTTGTGTACATTCTTTGTAAAGGTGTGATAGTATTGTAACTAGATAGATCTAGGAGTAGAAGTTGTGAATAGAAGTAGTGAGATATAAGTAGTGTTGTGAAGAAGAGAAGAAATAGTTGTGAAAGAGAAGTGTTAGGACGTAGATTGGTGTGAAGAAGATTGGTGTGTAGAAGAGAGTTGTGAAGAAGATTGGTGTGTAGAAGATAGGTGTGAAGAAAATTGGTGTGTAGGAGATAGGTGTGAAGAAGTGGTGTGATTAAGTAGTGAATAGGTGTGAATTAGTTGTGTAGAAGGTGTGAATAAGTTGTGGTGTGTATATTGGTGTGTAAGGTTTTCTCCGCCATAAAGGAGCTTGTTGACATAGTGAAGAAAACTCTCGAGTAGGTGACTCGGGGAGTGGAGTAGGAACAAGGAAGGTGTCCTTGTTGCCGAACTACTATAAATCCTTTGTCTCGCGGTTAGATCTTTCCTTTACTTAGCTTATTTATTTACATCTCGTACATAGCTATAATTGTTTATATTGTGCATGTGTTAATCTTACATACTTAGCTTACATCTTTACTATTTCTTATACTTATATATTATTGTTCATATTGTTCAAGATTTGAGTTCACATAAGATTGAATCAAAGTTTTAAAAGTAAACAAGGTTTTTAAAACTATACTAAGTTTTCAAAAAACAAAGTCTTTATAACAAACCTAAAAGAATTCACATATAATAGATCATATAGTTGTTTTTAAACTTAACTCTAATTAAAGGCCTTATCAAACAAACAATTGAATAAACTCGTATTAATATTTTGAAACCAAGCTTTATAAAAATTGAAAAGACGTAAAACTATTCAACCCCCCCTTCTAGTTTTCCAGAGATTCGTTATTCTAACGAATTTAAACACATGTTCCATCAAGAACCCCCATTTTAGCCAAAATTTTAAAATTTTTTCTCACTTAGAACGCAATAAATGGTATCAATCCTCCATGTCTAACCCACAACAGGATTGGCTAATCCAGGAGCAAACGGTTCTTGGTAAAGATAACTCAAACCCGTTTATGGCTTGCAATTTGCCAAAAATTGTATGGTTCCTCAACTCCCCATTATCCTCAAAAGCTAATGAGTTGGCTAGCCCGCAAGATTATGGCTTGTGGTAAAGGCCGTGGAAAAACCATAATTGGTAATCAGCTCACCAAGATGTTGACTATTCCATCAAGATGCTGGCTAGTCCAGAAGCAAACGGCTTTTGGTAAAGACTAATCAAATCCGTTGACAGCTGGTGATTTGCTCAAAATCACACGGTTATCAGGTGTGCCACAGTTCTTACACCTGGCTACTCCAGAAGTGATGGCTTTTGGTAAAGAGTTTTTCAAATCCATTAAGTTTTTCTCAAATAGATTGCTAGGGACTAGCAATAGTTTAGTGTGGGGGATTGATGAGTGTCTAAATACTCATCATTTTATACCAATCTGTGCTGCCAAAACATACAAAAACACTCAAATATGCAGTATAATACTTAAAATATCTTAGAAGTGTGTTTTATATGTTTCAAATGCAAAATATGCAAAAAACAGATGAAAAACGTGCAAAGTTTGCATAATTGGCAGTTTCAGTCCCTCAAGTTTCATAAATTGGCAAAACTAGTCCCTAGTTATTCTAAAAGCATGAAAATGTCACCAAAGGTCCTTTTTAATCATAAAGTTACATATTTAGTCCTTTGGTGCAAAGTTTCACAAAATTACAAGTTTAGTCCCTGTACTTTGGAATTTGACAGAAATGGTCCCTGGGATGTAAAAACTTTGAGAAAAGCAATTTTGGTCCTTTTACTAATAATCTTTTGCAGGTTTGGTCCTTATGTGAAAAGTTTGGAGGAATTACAAATTGGTCCCTCAAGTTTGAAGGTTTGGCATAAATAGTCCCCGGGTATTTAAAAAAATGAAAATTATCAAAACCTACCCTTATACTATTCACATATGGCAATTATGACCCTTATTTAAACTATGGGAATGTCACAATTTCAGACCCTCAACTTTACCTAAATTACATAATTGGTCCTTGTGTAAATTTCTAAACCAAACGGATCCTTATTTATTATAAACCACAAATCCAAATCCACTACCTAAACTACCCAAGCCCACCCTACCTCTTTTGGCCCAAAATGAAATCCAGCCCACCCCTAATTAAATAAAACGGGGTCAATGCGTGGTTTGACCAAACCACAAAACCGACCTTTTTCCCTCTCCCCTTCCCTCTCCACCACTGCAACACCAAACCACCATACCAACCCACGGTTTCACCTCCAATACCACCCCCCCAGCTGTCCAACCTTATCTCTCCACCTCCACAACACTCCAACAACCATTTAAAGCCCTAATACCTTCTCCACGCAACAAACAGTACCCCCTTGGACTTTTGGCGCCAAAAAGACTTTTAAACGGCCTGGATCACTTGGACCTTATCAATGGCTGGAAATTGGTGGGAAATACCCCAGTGGGTCCCACAAGCTCAGAAAAGGGCTACAAAATGGAAAAGAAGCAGAAGGTGAAGAATATTAGTTTTAGAGTAGCTTAATTTAATCGTAGGTAAAGTAGAATAATCTCTAGTTGTTAATTTCAGCTTCAAACACTTGTATTCAGTCCCTTTGATGTAATTTAAACTTATCCTCAGGTTAATTTCAAGTTTCAGTCCTTATCTCAGATTATGCAAATTACTTTTGTTTCAAGAATTATCAAAAAGCATATTTGTTGTTTCTAGTCTTGTATCTGGATTCTATAAGCTCTTATAAGCTCTGACAAAGCTTTAATAAGCTTTGGAAAACCTTAGTTGTTTGTTTAACTCATAAACAGAAAAATTCATAAAAAAATCAAATAAATAGGAAATAAATAAAAAAACTCATGTTACAAGCATATTGGGCATGGAGCATGATTGGATTATGGAATGATTCTAGTTTAGAACCTTTTGGGAGGTATTAAGTTGGGTCCTTGTTCCTTGTTTCATCATTTCTCAGTTGGTACCATTTGTAAGCCATATTTCTATTTTGAGCTTTTTACTTTGATCATACTTGTTACTACTTAATTAGTGTTCTTATGTATTTATTTAATGCTTGTTACTGATAATATAGCATTATCTCGTCAGCTTGTTCTTTGAAAATTAGTTTATGCTTGTAATCAAAAACCTCACAGTGAAACACTCATATTTGAAAAATCTGAGTTTTAAGCTTGTGGATTGGTTGATTCTTGCCCATTTGATCTTAGTATATCATAATATAGAGTTAGGAATCAGTTTAGTTGTCTAAATATATCATTTGCTTTGAAAATCAAGTTCACAGTCAATAAAAGGGGTGTTTGGCACTAAGGATTACCCTGTGCATTTGTGGTATTCAGTGACCTAGTATAACTTTGACATGTTTGCTTAGGTCCTAGTATCATAGTTTAGTCATAAAAATCAGTCACTATTAGGTAAAAAGTCAAAACTCACTTAATTAGATCATTAGGTGTTAACTGTTAAGGATTTTGGAATCATAATCACCATTGTTAGTTCATTAGTTGTTGTGGTAGCTTAATTTAGGTTCATATCAGCTTATTATAACATAGTAAGTCAATTAGGACCATTAGAATCTCAATTTAGTCAAAATAAGTAGTTAAGTTAAAAAGTCAAAAATCATCATCTCAGAAAATCTCAAAACTTCAAGGAATTTTGTAGATTTTTGTAATAGGTTTTAGAATCTGAAATTTATTTTAGTAATAGTATTTCAGCTCAACTTTATTTTCCCCACCTTGTTATATTTTTGTGAATTTTAGGGTGGGCCCCACAGACCTCCAAACACACTAGCAGGGCAAGGGTGTGCCCTGCTCCATCAGACCTCAGTCACAACACCACCTTTGGTGGTGTTTTGTGACCACCACAGTGGGACCCACTCCTCAAATCTTGGTTCTTTCAACTCCCCTCCTACCAGGCTTGAACCCTTGACCATTTGTTTGACCTAGTACTCAGTGGACCCCACCTAATTAAGCCACAAAAGTTTGTCCCAGTTTCTGAGTTCAGTCAAGTTTCAAAGTGCTTATTAGTTGCTCATCAGCTTATTTCAAGGTCTTATTTGATAAAATCATACTCAAACTTGTTTAACTAACACAGAGGTACAAACTTTCACCATTGTGGGTCCCACATCAGCTCATTTGAGCTTATTAGCTTATTTGGTCAAACTTGGTCAACTGTGGAAAGAATAAGCTTCCACAGTGCTTATTAATAAGTTCTAAATTATTTGTTTTTACAAAAGTTATTTATTTTTAGGTATATTATAGATTTGTAAAAGAAAATTCAAGAAAAACAAACATAAAAATAAGTGATAGTTTCTATTTAATTTAATTTAATTTTAATTTTCATTTTTAGATTTTTATTAAGTAAGTTGTGTTTTTATATTTTTAATAATTTCATCTTAGGTTAAAGTAATTATAATAATTTTTTCAGATTTTAATTTTGTCTTTTAGTATTTATTATAATTAATATTAGTTTATTTAGTAATTAATTAATAATTAAGTTATAAATAGCATAATTAATTTTTATATAGCAACATCTAGTTTTTATATTTTTTTATAGCTTTTATAAGTCATAAAATAGTTTTATAAATTTTTTCATAATTTTCTAAGTTAGTTTAATAATATTTGTAATTTAAATTAGTTTAAATTGTTTAATTAATATAAATAGTTTTTAATTAATAAAAAGCTCGCAAAAAGACAAAAAGATTTATTTTTATTTTTTATACTTTCTTCAAGTTCTAATTTAAGTTTAGAAATTATTTTTGTAAGTTTTTAGTTTAATTTGTAGTGTTAATCATTTTTTATTTAAGTTAATTTTAATTAAATAGTTAAATAGTTTTTAATTAAATAATTAATAATAAATAATATAATAATCTAAAAAATAGTTTCTTTTTAATTTAATTTTATTTTAAATATAAGTTTATATAATTGTCATTTTTAACCCTTGTAGTTTATTTTTCTTAAAACTCACCTTTTTCTCAGTACGCAGTCGCGTCTGATTTTAAATTGGTGTACGTTTATACGTATTAGATATTTAGGTTTCACGTAATCGTTAAGATAGTTTACCTAAGTTATTTTAAGTTATAAAACCCTAGTTTAAATCACTCACACACACTTTATACCTTTCCTGTTCACATTCACTAATCACAGATTCGTTTTTAATATCATCACAACCTCGTTGGGACATTACGACCCGGGAAAACACTGTATTTCACGGAAGCATTTGCCTCAGCTGTTTGACTATTACAGTTGGTCATTCACAAGTGGCTGATCAATAATTATCTGACCGTTTGAGGCGAATCAAAATTTGTAATTTAAAATAGTTTTTCATAATTTTATAAGTTAGTTTAATATTATTTGTAATTAGATATATAAAATTTTTCATAATTTTCTAAGTTAGTTTAATATTATTTGTAATTTAAAATAGTTTAATTAGTTTAATTAATATTAATAGTTTTTAATTAATAAGAAATTCATAAAAAGACAAAAAGATTTATTTTATTTTTTTTATACTTTCTTCAAGTTCATTTTTAAGTTTAGAAATTATTTTTATAAGTTTTTAGTTTAATTTGTAGTGTTAATCATTTTTAGTTTTTATTTAAGTTAATTTTAATTAAATAGTTAAATAGTTTTTAATTAAATAATTAATAATAAATAATAAAATACTCTAAAAAATAATTTTCTTTTTAATTTAATTTTATTTTAAGTTTAAGTTTATAGAATTGTCATTTTTACCCTTGTGGTTTATTTTTCTTAAAACTCACCTTTTTCTCAGTACGCAGTCGCGTCTGATTTTTAAATTGGTGTACGTTTATACGTTTTAGATACCTAGGTTTCACATAATCGTTAATATAGTCTTCCTAAGTTATTTTAAGTTATAAAACCTTAGATTAATTACACACACACACACACACCTTATACCTTTCCTGTTCACATTCACTAATCACAGATTCGTTTTTAATACCATCACAACCTCGTTGGGACATTACGACCCGGGAAAACACTGTATTTCACGGAAGCATTTGCCTCAGCTGTTTGACTATTACAGTTGGCCATTCACAAGTGGCTGATCAATAATTATCTGACCGTTTGAAGCGATAATTATTTTGAGTTATAAAACCCTAGTGTAATCACACACACACACACACTTTTATACATTTCCTGTTCACATTCACTAATCACGGAGGAGAACCCAACGGAGCAATTATGAAATAGTTGGGTTCACATTCACTAACCCACTTGTGAACACACATGGTTAGTGAATGTGAACCCAACTGTAATAGTTGGACATCCCAAACATGGTTAGTGAATGTGAACCCAACGAGATGTGAAATCTGAAATAAAACGACTTTGAGATAAGGTGAATTGAACAGGAAAAGGGTTTAAGTGATTTGTACTACTAAAATATAAGAGTGAATAGCTTTAATAAGCTATATTATTGATCAGCCACTTGTGAAGTTGGCCATTCACAACGGTCAAATAAAAAGACTTAAATAATTAGGAAAAACAATTATCCCCGGCAGCGGCGCCAAAAGTGTCAAAATTAGTCCCTAAGGTTTTAAAAATAAGAAAATAATAAAAATAAACCTTATACTATTCTAGAATGACAAAATTGGTCCTTATGATAACTTTTGAGAAGTTACAAAATAAACCTTTCAAAAATCAGAAAATTACAGGTTTGGTCCCTAGAGTTTGTGGAATTGGCAGATTTGGTCCCTGAGGTTTAAAATAATTAAATTTATACTTGTGGTCCTTGTACTAATGGTTAATTGCAGGTTCAGTCCTTATTTAAAGTTTAGAAAAATCACAAACAAAGCCCCTCAACTTTACCTATATTACACATTTGGTCCTTGTGATTTTCTAAGCTAAAAACCAACCGGACCCTTATAATAAATAAACCAAACAAACAAACCCAACAACCATTACCCCAGCCCACCTTTTATTACCCAAGCCCACCACTACCTAGCCCAGTCCACACTTAAATAAAACCGGGTCAAACAAAGTCAAAAACCACCCCACCCGCCTTCACTGTTCATCATCCTCACAAACACCCCCAAACTTGAAACCAGGGTGGTTTCAGCCACCTTGCACATCCACCTCACCAATACAACTCACCACCAACTCCCTTCCACCACCCTACACCTATCCCATCTCCAATTAATGCTGTTTTCACAGCTTTTTCCTCCAAAACTAGTTCACTACCTCTGTTTTCTTCCTTATCACCCCAACTTGCATAAAAATCTCCCAAAAGTTATCATACACCTCATACAAGCCAACAAAAACCCTTAATTGGTTTATATCAGGCTGCAAGCAAACCTTTGGACTTTGGCGCCAAAATCAGATTTAAACAGGGGAGATGAATTTGACCAATCTAATGGTCAATTTGAAGTGGGAAAGTGTGAAGAACGTGGGGAGATACTTTTGAGTCATTATAAAGAAAGAAAGGACTTACCTCCTCATCTTGAGGTCTTGAAGTCAAGCAAGCAAGCAATTGCTTGGAAACTCACTAACCATATGGTAAATATACTATTACAGTTGCGTATTAGTGAAACACTACTTTGGAGAGGACATCCCAAACATGGTTAGTGAACGTGAAATACAGTGTTTTCCCGGGTCGTAATGTCCCAACGAGGTTGTGATGATATTAAAAACGAATCTGTGATTAGTGAATGTGAACAGGAAAGGTATAAAGTGTGTGTGAGTGATTTAAACTAGGGTTTTATAACTTAAAATAACTTAGGTAAACTATCTTAACGATTACGTGAAACCTAAATATCTAATACGTATAAACGTACACCAATTTAAAACCAGACACGACTGCGTACTGAGAAAAAGGTGAGTTTTAAGAAAAATAAACTACAAGGGTTAAAAATGACAATTATATAAACTTATATTTAAAATAAAATTAAATTAAAAAGAAAACTATTTTTTAGATTATTATATTATTTATTATTAATTATTTAATTAAAAACTATTTAACTATTTAATTAAAATTAACTTAAATAAAAAATGATTAACACCACAAATTAAACTAAAAACTTACAAAAATAATTTCTAAACTTAAATTAGAACTTGAAGAAAGTATAAAAAATAAAAATAAATCTTTTTGTCTTTTTGTGAGCTTTTTATTAATTAAAAACTATTTATATTAATTAAACAATTTAAACTAATTTAAATTACAAATATTATTAAACTAACTTAGAAAATTATGAAAAAATTTATAAAACTATTTTATGACTTATAAAAGCTATAAAAAATATAAAAACTAGGTGTTGCTATATAAAAATCATACTCAAACTTGTTTAACTAACACAGAGGTACAAACTTTCACCATTGTGGGTCCCACATCAGCTCATTTGAGCTTATTAGCTTATTTGGTCAAACTTGGTCAACTGTGGAAAGAATAAGCTTCCACAGTGCTTATTAATAAGTTCTAAATTATTTGTTTTTACAAAAGTTATTTATTTTTAGGTATATTATAGATTTGTAAAAGAAAATTCAAGAAAAACAAACATAAAAATAAGTGATAGTTTCTATTTAATTTAATTTAATTTTAATTTTCATTTTTAGATTTTTATTAAGTAAGTTGTGTTTTTATATTTTTAATAATTTCATCTTAGGTTAAAGTAATTATAATAATTTTTTCAGATTTTAATTTTGTCTTTTAGTATTTATTATAATTAATATTAGTTTATTTAGTAATTAATTAATAATTAAGTTATAAATAGCATAATTAATTTTTATATAGCAACATCTAGTTTTTATATTTTTTTATAGCTTTTATAAGTCATAAAATAGTTTTATAAATTTTTTCATAATTTTCTAAGTTAGTTTAATAATATTTGTAATTTAAATTAGTTTAAATTGTTTAATTAATATAAATAGTTTTTAATTAATAAAAAGCTCGCAAAAAGACAAAAAGATTTATTTTTATTTTTTATACTTTCTTCAAGTTCTAATTTAAGTTTAGAAATTATTTTTGTAAGTTTTTAGTTTAATTTGTAGTGTTAATCATTTTTTATTTAAGTTAATTTTAATTAAATAGTTAAATAGTTTTTAATTAAATAATTAATAATAAATAATATAATAATCTAAAAAATAGTTTCTTTTTAATTTAATTTTATTTTAAATATAAGTTTATATAATTGTCATTTTTAACCCTTGTAGTTTATTTTTCTTAAAACTCACCTTTTTCTCAGTACGCAGTCGCGTCTGATTTTAAATTGGTGTACGTTTATACGTATTAGATATTTAGGTTTCACGTAATCGTTAAGATAGTTTACCTAAGTTATTTTAAGTTATAAAACCCTAGTTTAAATCACTCACACACACTTTATACCTTTCCTGTTCACATTCACTAATCACAGATTCGTTTTTAATATCATCACAACCTCGTTGGGACATTACGACCCGGGAAAACACTGTATTTCACGGAAGCATTTGCCTCAGCTGTTTGACTATTACAGTTGGTCATTCACAAGTGGCTGATCAATAATTATCTGACCGTTTGAGGCGAATCAAAATTTGTAATTTAAAATAGTTTTTCATAATTTTATAAGTTAGTTTAATATTATTTGTAATTAGATATATAAAATTTTTCATAATTTTCTAAGTTAGTTTAATATTATTTGTAATTTAAAATAGTTTAATTAGTTTAATTAATATTAATAGTTTTTAATTAATAAGAAATTCATAAAAAGACAAAAAGATTTATTTTATTTTTTTTATACTTTCTTCAAGTTCATTTTTAAGTTTAGAAATTATTTTTATAAGTTTTTAGTTTAATTTGTAGTGTTAATCATTTTTAGTTTTTATTTAAGTTAATTTTAATTAAATAGTTAAATAGTTTTTAATTAAATAATTAATAATAAATAATAAAATACTCTAAAAAATAATTTTCTTTTTAATTTAATTTTATTTTAAGTTTAAGTTTATAGAATTGTCATTTTTACCCTTGTGGTTTATTTTTCTTAAAACTCACCTTTTTCTCAGTACGCAGTCGCGTCTGATTTTTAAATTGGTGTACGTTTATACGTTTTAGATACCTAGGTTTCACATAATCGTTAATATAGTCTTCCTAAGTTATTTTAAGTTATAAAACCTTAGATTAATTACACACACACACACACACCTTATACCTTTCCTGTTCACATTCACTAATCACAGATTCGTTTTTAATACCATCACAACCTCGTTGGGACATTACGACCCGGGAAAACACTGTATTTCACGGAAGCATTTGCCTCAGCTGTTTGACTATTACAGTTGGCCATTCACAAGTGGCTGATCAATAATTATCTGACCGTTTGAAGCGATAATTATTTTGAGTTATAAAACCCTAGTGTAATCACACACACACACACACTTTTATACATTTCCTGTTCACATTCACTAATCACGGAGGAGAACCCAACGGAGCAATTATGAAATAGTTGGGTTCACATTCACTAACCCACTTGTGAACACACATGGTTAGTGAATGTGAACCCAACTGTAATAGTTGGACATCCCAAACATGGTTAGTGAATGTGAACCCAACGAGATGTGAAATCTGAAATAAAACGACTTTGAGATAAGGTGAATTGAACAGGAAAAGGGTTTAAGTGATTTGTACTACTAAAATATAAGAGTGAATAGCTTTAATAAGCTATATTATTGATCAGCCACTTGTGAAGTTGGCCATTCACAACGGTCAAATAAAAAGACTTAAATAATTAGGAAAAACAATTATCCCCGGCAGCGGCGCCAAAAGTGTCAAAATTAGTCCCTAAGGTTTTAAAAATAAGAAAATAATAAAAATAAACCTTATACTATTCTAGAATGACAAAATTGGTCCTTATGATAACTTTTGAGAAGTTACAAAATAAACCTTTCAAAAATCAGAAAATTACAGGTTTGGTCCCTAGAGTTTGTGGAATTGGCAGATTTGGTCCCTGAGGTTTAAAATAATTAAATTTATACTTGTGGTCCTTGTACTAATGGTTAATTGCAGGTTCAGTCCTTATTTAAAGTTTAGAAAAATCACAAACAAAGCCCCTCAACTTTACCTATATTACACATTTGGTCCTTGTGATTTTCTAAGCTAAAAACCAACCGGACCCTTATAATAAATAAACCAAACAAACAAACCCAACAACCATTACCCCAGCCCACCTTTTATTACCCAAGCCCACCACTACCTAGCCCAGTCCACACTTAAATAAAACCGGGTCAAACAAAGTCAAAAACCACCCCACCCGCCTTCACTGTTCATCATCCTCACAAACACCCCCAAACTTGAAACCAGGGTGGTTTCAGCCACCTTGCACATCCACCTCACCAATACAACTCACCACCAACTCCCTTCCACCACCCTACACCTATCCCATCTCCAATTAATGCTGTTTTCACAGCTTTTTCCTCCAAAACTAGTTCACTACCTCTGTTTTCTTCCTTATCACCCCAACTTGCATAAAAATCTCCCAAAAGTTATCATACACCTCATACAAGCCAACAAAAACCCTTAATTGGTTTATATCAGGCTGCAAGCAAACCTTTGGACTTTGGCGCCAAAATCAGATTTAAACAGGGGAGATGAATTTGACCAATCTAATGGTCAATTTGAAGTGGGAAAGTGTGAAGAACGTGGGGAGATACTTTTGAGTCATTATAAAGAAAGAAAGGACTTACCTCCTCATCTTGAGGTCTTGAAGTCAAGCAAGCAAGCAATTGCTTGGAAACTCACTAACCATATGGTAAATATACTATTACAGTTGCGTATTAGTGAAACACTACTTTGGAGAGGACATCCCAAACATGGTTAGTGAACGTGAAATACAGTGTTTTCCCGGGTCGTAATGTCCCAACGAGGTTGTGATGATATTAAAAACGAATCTGTGATTAGTGAATGTGAACAGGAAAGGTATAAAGTGTGTGTGAGTGATTTAAACTAGGGTTTTATAACTTAAAATAACTTAGGTAAACTATCTTAACGATTACGTGAAACCTAAATATCTAATACGTATAAACGTACACCAATTTAAAACCAGACACGACTGCGTACTGAGAAAAAGGTGAGTTTTAAGAAAAATAAACTACAAGGGTTAAAAATGACAATTATATAAACTTATATTTAAAATAAAATTAAATTAAAAAGAAAACTATTTTTTAGATTATTATATTATTTATTATTAATTATTTAATTAAAAACTATTTAACTATTTAATTAAAATTAACTTAAATAAAAAATGATTAACACCACAAATTAAACTAAAAACTTACAAAAATAATTTCTAAACTTAAATTAGAACTTGAAGAAAGTATAAAAAATAAAAATAAATCTTTTTGTCTTTTTGTGAGCTTTTTATTAATTAAAAACTATTTATATTAATTAAACAATTTAAACTAATTTAAATTACAAATATTATTAAACTAACTTAGAAAATTATGAAAAAATTTATAAAACTATTTTATGACTTATAAAAGCTATAAAAAATATAAAAACTAGGTGTTGCTATATAAAAATTAATTGTGCTATTTATAACTTAATTATTAATTAATTACTAAATAAACTAATATTAATTATAATAAAAACTAAAAGACAAAATTAAAATCTGAAAAAATTATCATAATTACTTTAACCTAAGATGAAATTATTAAAAATATAAAAACACAACTTACTTAATAAAAATCTAAAAATGAAAATTAAAATTAAATTAAATTAAATAGAAACTATCACTTATTTTTATGTTTGTTTTTCTTGAATTTTCTTTTAAAAATCTATAATATACCTAAAAATAAATAACTTTTGTAAAAACAAATAATTTAGAACTTATTAATAAGCACTATGGAAGCTTATTCCTTCCACAGTTGACCAAGTTTGACCAAATAAGCTAATAAGCTCAAATGAGCTGATGTGGGACCCACAATGGTGAAAGTTTGTACCTCTGAGTTAGTTAAACAAGTTTGAGTATGATTTTATCAAATAAGACCTTGAAATAAGCTGATGAGCAACTAATAAGCACTTTGAAACTTGACTGAACTCAGAAACTGGGACAAACTTTTGTGGCTTAATTAGGTGGGGTCCACTGAGTACCAGGTCAAACAAATGGTCAAGGGTTCAAGCCTGGTAGGAGGGGAGTTGAAAGAACCAAGATTTGAGGAGTGGGTTCCACTATGGTGGTCACAAAACACCACCAAAGGTGGTGTTGTGACTGAGGTCTGATGGAGCAGGGCACACCTTTGCCCTGCTAGTGTGTTTGGAGGTCTGTCGGGCCCACCCTAAAATTCACAAAAATATAACAAGGTGGGGAAAATAAAGTTGAGCTGATATACTATTACTAAAATAAATTTCAGATTCTAAAACCTATTACAAAAATCTACAAAATTCCTTGAAGTTTTGAGATTTTCTGAGATGATGATTTTTGACTTTTTAACTTAACTACTTATTTTGACTAAATTGAGATTCTAATGGTCCTAATTGACTTACTATGTTATAATAATTTGATATGAACCTAAATTAAGCTACCACAACAACTAATGAACTAACAATGGTGATTATGATTCCAAAATCCTTAACAGTTAACACCTAATGATCTAATTAAGTGAGTTTTGACTTTTTACCTAATAGTGACTGGTTTTTATGACTAAACTATGATACTAGGACCTAAGCAAACATGTCAAAGTTATACTAGGTCACTGAATACCACAAATGCACAGGGTAATCATTAGTGCCAAACACCCCTTTTATTGACTGTGAACTTGATTTTCAAAGCAAATGATATATTTAGACAACTAAACTGATTCCTAACTCTATATTATGATATACTAAGATCAAATGGGCAAGAATCAACCACTCCACAAGCTTAAAACTCAGATTTGTCAAATATGAGTGTTTCACTGTGAGGTTTTTGATTACAAGCATAAACTAATTTTCAAAGAACAAGCTGATGAGATAATTCTATATTATCAGTAACAAGCATTAAATAAATACATAAGAACACTAATTAAGTAGTAACAAGTATGATCAAAGTAAAAAGCTCAAAATAGAAATATGGCTTACAAATGGTACCAACTGAGAAATGATGAAACAAGGAACAAGGACCCAACTTAATACCTCCCAAAAGGTTCTAAACCAGAATCATTCCATAATCCAATCATGCTCCATGCCCAATATGCTTGTAACATGAGTTTTTTTATTTATTTCCTATTTATTTGATTTTTTATGAATTTTTCTGTTTATGAGTTAAACAAACAACTAAGGTTTTTCAAAGCTTATTAAAGCTTTGTCAGAGCTTATAAGAGCTTATAGAATCCAGATACAAGACTAGAAACAACAAATATGCTTTTTGATAATTCTTGAAACAAAAGTAATTTGCATAAT
>CM060700.1:246673195-246705695 GCA_030686995.1 Artemisia argyi | reverse complement strand
GTCTGCAGTAGGTTTAAGCAATTACTCTTCAAACCAAACAAGGTCTTGTCACATTACTTCTATCAACCAAACAATGTCACATCACTTCAAGTAAGTCAAACATGATACTTGCAAGCAACATGAAAGCAAGTCAAACACATAACTTGCCATAAATACATAATGACAAAACTTGCCATAAATGTGATGTGACTATTTCTAATTTAAGAAATAAACTTGTGTTATGTTTTATGAAATGTAAAATGTAGCAAAAGTCATGTTTATGCAAGTCTTAAAAACTAAGAATATGTTTTGCTTAAAACTAAAGTTTACATTTTGTCGTTAACAAAACTTAGCGAAGATCGTAAAATATAAATAACGTTTTTAGGCGATATTTGTATTAACAATCTCCCCCTTTTTGTTGATGACAAAACATAAACTTTGTTTTTAAGTAACACACAAAACTTTGGTTTTTAAGACTTAAAAAAAAATTATATTAACCTTGTTTTACTTAAGAGATGAAAAGCACATCAAGTATTGAAGGTATAATATATTTCTCCCCCTTTTTGTCAAAACAAAAAGTAGAGTAGCGAAGCGGAATAATCGCCATGCTCCCCCTTGGTCGATACTCCCCCTAAATGGAGTACCAATATGGGAAACATGGATTTTGAGACCTACAAAAAAATGGTTAGTTGGTGATATATATAGTTAAGCTTGTAGTTACCACACACAATGCAACCACAATGACAACACAACATGGATCAACCAACAATGCACACAAGTAAGTAGAAAGAAATTTCATTCCAAGTAAAATTTTGACTTATAAAAGTCAAAAGACAAGAAATGCTAACTATTCTTCTACTTAGTAACCAAGAACTAAAAAAAAATAACCAAGAAAAAAAAAATCCTACATTCCTAAGTTGGGGTAAACGGCCTCCAAGGGTTGTTTAGGATTTGTTGGGGTGGGAGAGTGCATCCAAACGTTCAATGACATGTTGGAATGCAAACCGGGTTTCATTTTGGAATTGGTGAAGCAAGGTTTTTATGCATTCACCCATTTGCTCACAATTTGAGCAATCATGGGGATGGTTGGGTGAAAATGGGTTGGGTTTGGTTTCTTGGTTTCGGGGTTGGTTAGGTTTTGGTTGTTGGGTGGAGGATGGATTTGGTATTGATTCAAGCAAGGTGGTTTGAAATTCCATTGCTTGATGAAGGTGGTTTTCAACCATGCTTTGTATTTCCTCATAAGAAGGAAAGAAAGATTCATAGGTTTGGGGTTGAGAAGGCGGTGGAGTTGGGTGATCATTGTGTTCAAAATTTGGTTCTCCATAAAGAGGACCATGTATTTCACGGTAGATTGGGTGAAATAACAACGGTTTGGGTGGTTGGTAAACTTGTTGTGGTGGTTGGTTAAGTTCAAGATCATCATCAAGATCAAGAATTGACCTTGGTGATTGGTTGGCAAAAGGTGGTGGTGGTGATGGAGTCTTTGATGGTTGAGTTGGAGCACTTGGTGGAGTTGGGTCAATAGGTGATTTAGTAGGTGGTGGAGTGTGCTCATTTGGTTGTTTGGGTGATGGAGATGGAGATGTAAGATTCAAAAAGTGTTCATTTTTGATGGGTGATGTGAATTCATCCGAGGATGAGGAGCTAAGGTTGATGGATTGGTTTGACCATAGTGGTTTGACACTTATCCGGGCGGTTCTACGGATGGGTCGTGATGGTTGAGAGGTGTTTGTTGACTTGGTCATTGTTTAAAATGGTTTAAAGTTTCAGAATTTGTGATGAAGAAGGTGTGGTTTGAGAGTGTTTAGGATGGTTTAATTTATAGTGATGAAGATTTGTGGGAAGGAGTGTTTGGATTGGATGTTAATCCATACAAAAATGGTGGTTCCTAATGATTTGGAAAACTTAATTGTGGGTTGTCATGTCATGGAAGTCAATCCAATGAAAATGGTGAAGTGAGAAGACAAGTTTTGCACTAAATGCTTAGTGGTTTTGGTGAGTTTGTTTGATGGAAAAATTCTCAGGGATTTCAAGGATCCCTTAAAAGGGTTCCTTCCTTTATGTTTGAGGGGTCCTTGAGGTTGTTATGGTTAAATTTGAATTTTGGCGGGAATTGGTTTTGGTTAGGTTCATGGAAAAAGGAGTATCCTATTATGCTAAACACATTGCAAGTAATGGTTTTGTACCTAAAAGGATTGGATTTGGATGTTTGAATGTTGAATTGGCGAAAAAGAAAACAAAAAATTCTGCAGGCATTTGGCGGCACCCTGGAAATACACAGGCGGAACCCAAATTAGGGTGCCGCCTGGTCCGTTGGGCCAAAACTGGTTTACCCAGAATTTGCACTGGCGGAACCCAAATTTGGGATCCGCCGGATCCGCCAGGCCTGAAAAAGTTCACAGTCCGCGTTTTTGACCCGCGAAACGATTTTCAAAATTTTCGAAAACTCTTGGAACTAAAAATATAATTCATACCTGGTTAGGAAATGCAAAAATTAGACATGTAAACACTCATGTCATAAGACTTTGACCGGGGGCTAGCGAAATTCACTAAACTTAGTGAAAATTTGATAATCATGAAAATTTGACAACTTGCCAAAAGTTGTCTTCCTGCAACATTGTTAGTGAAAACATGTTCCATAGTGTATCAAACATTGTTCTAACACACAAATACATCACAAAGATTGTTTAAGCTAGCAAATTGTTCCAATAGCACCTTGTGCCAAACACTCCTAACACACCCGCACTCATTGACGGTCCATCTTCTTCTTCATTTTCCCGAGGAATCTCCCGATGTTTTTGAACATCCCCTTTGTTTGCTTGAACTCCTCTGACTCATTTGGAATATCCGGAAGTTGGGAAAGGTATTCTAGAGGTGGGAGCCTAGAGTTTGGCAAATTGTCATCTTCACTCATGGAGGAAGATGAGGAGGAGGTAGGGGGATGAGGACGTTTTCCTTGGGCTCTATACATTCTCTTATCACTTAGAGGGACAAATGTATGTGGAATGAGAGAGTAGTCAAGTTGAAGACGGTTAGGAGTTGGAGGAATGGGTGCAATGAACCGAAAGAGACGGGTCAAGAACATTCCATATGGCAAAGCCGTTGTGCCATGAATGGGAATGTCGGCCATTCTCTTGGCCATGTAGTAAGCAAGATTGAAAGGTTTCCTAGTGGACAAAGAGTAGAGCATGTAGCATAGGCAAAGATTGATATGGTCTCGGTTTCCTATGGTGCTTATAACATTGGCTCTAAGGACTTCCTCCCATTTCTTGAATTGGGGCAAAAGTTCATTAAGTTCCATTCCATATGGATCTTTATCAACCTCATTTCCCGTTCGGGTTCTCCTAGTAGTGGTTGTCCTAACAAAGAGGTGGTTACGGAGTACATCTTTTGACACGAGTGGGGTATCATAAGGATGGTAACGGTCATCTAGGGTGTCAAGGGTTGAGAGGGAGTGCAAATCGGAGTAGATACAAGTACCTTGGTTTGGAATTCCTAGGATTTGAGCAAACTCCTCAAGAGTGAAGGAGTATTGATTTCCACTAACCCTAAAGTTGACGGATAGATAATCATAATCACCCGTGGATAGAGTGACGGATGCATAGAACTTAAGAATGAATCTAGGACAAATAGGCTCGTCTAAAGTCAAAAGACACTCAAAGTTGATTGTGGCAAATTCGGCATAAAGGTTTGTGCCTTCTAGGAAAGACGGGTCAATGGTTCTACCCTCATGGACATAGCGTTTTTCTAGGGCTTTGAAAATGTTGACTTGGTTTGGGGTAAGGCCTTTGGTTTTGTGGTGTTTTGGGAGGTACTTAATTGTGTCCTTATGGTCGTAATGGGTTAGAGGAGGCATGATGATACCTAGAACAACAAAAATTTCACATTTTAGTTTAAGTAAACTACTATTTTAATGTGAATGTTCTAGTGTGTGCCTATATGAAAACAATGTGGAGGTGCGGTTATCTTGACTTATTTTGATGCATCAAAGGTGTTTTATAATGCAAGTTTTGTTATAAAAACAAAAGATAACCCAAACACTCCTAGTTCAATGTAGCTACGTTTGAATGTACCCGAAAATAAATATTAATTATGTATTCCCTTTAGCATTCAAGAGACATTATGCAAGTGATGTTTTGAACATAACGTTTTGATTTTGTATTCTCAATGTGAGACGAAAAAATATTTGTCCTACTTGTGAGAAATTTTTGCAAGAATTTGACATGGAGTGGTTTAGCAAACATGTTTACACTAAGTAAGAATGTAATTCATAACTATGGGGAACATGATTAGTTTTGTTAAACACCTAATTTTATGCATGAATTTTACAAGTTTAATGCATAACCCCAAGTTTTTGTTTTTGTGCAAAAATAGAATTCCTAGACTCAGATCAGGATTGTAATCATGTTTAGAATACTTACAATGATGATTCATTTGCAATGTAAATGAATGAAGGACCAAGAATTCGTAGGTGTGGATGAGTGGTGAAGTGAATAGTAGCAGCCTTGAAGTGGTGGTATGAGATAATGGGTGTTTGGTTTAATATAAACAAAGAAAATGATTCTGCAGGTCGACGGACACGGTGGAACCCTGGGTTGGGTTCCGTCCGTTATGGCTGAGGGTTCCGCCGAACCTGCTGAGAAAAATGGTTTTGGATTTGTTTTGATTTTTGTGATTTTTGTCTAATGTCCAGAACTACAATGTAGGTTCCATGAGTCCTAAGCCTAGCCTAAGAAGATTAAAAGGTTCACGTTTAAGAGGTTTTGTGAGAATGTCGGCTATGTTATCTTCGGAAGAAACTTTCTCAATTGAGATATTTCCTTTTTGGACGTTGTCACGAAGGAAATGATGACGGATTTCAATATGTTTGGTACGAGCATGCTGAACCGGGTTTTTGCTAAGATCAATGGCACCTTTGTTGTCACAAAGAATTGTGATTTCGTTGAGTTGAATTCCGTAGTCGACAAGAGCTTGCTTCATCCAAAGAGCTTGTTGACATGCCTTTCCGGCCGAAACGTACTCGGCTTCCGTTGGAGCCGTTTGCTTCTTAGAGAACCATGAGGTGAGACAATGTCCAACAAAAGTACAAATACCACTTGTGCTTTTTCTATCGACATAGTCACCGGCATGATCCGAGTCGGCATACACTATGGTGTCTATTTCCGTTCCTTTGGGATACCATAAACCTAAATGTGTAGTGCCCTTAATATACCTAAATATCCTTTTAACGGCTTCGAGATGTGTAGTCTTAGGATCTTCTTGAAAGCGAGCACATAGACAAACACTAAACATAATATCGGGTCTACTAGCCGTTAGGTAAAGTAGACTACCAATCATACCTCTATATTTAGTGCTATCTACGGATTCACTTTCCTCATCCTTGGTGAGTTTAGTTTCCGTGGACATAGGAGTTTTGATAGGTTTCGAATCTTCTAATCCAAATTTCTTAAGCATGTCCTTAATGTATTTAGATTGGTTAAAGAAGATACCATCTTCAAGTTGTTTAATTTGGAGTCCTAAGAAAAAGTTGAGTTCTCCCATCATACTCATTTCAAACTCGTCATGCATGATTTTTGAGAAATCCACACATAATTCTTGACAAGTTGATCCGAATATAATGTCATCAACATAGATTTGGACTATGATAATATGTGAATCTTTCTTCTTAGTGAAGAGAGTATTATCAACTAAGCCCATGGTGTACTTATGGTCAACTAGGAAGGTTTTAAGTCGATCATACCATGCTTTTGGAGCTTGCTTGAGTCCGTAAAGAGCCTTTTTAAGTTTGTAAACATAATTAGGTTTTTCAAAATCGATGAAGCCCGGTGGTTGAGCAACATACACTTCTTCATTAATGACTCCGTTTAGAAATGCACTTTTGACGTCCATTTGAAAGAGTTTAAAATTATGTGAACACGCATAAGCAAGTAAGATTCTAATTGACTCGAGCCTAGCTACCGGAGCATAAGTTTCATCGTAGTCGATGCCTTCTTGTTGATTATATCCTTGTGCTACTAGCCTAGCTTTGTTTCTAGACACAATTCCATTTTCATCCATTTTATTACGAAATACCCATTTTGTTCCAATTATTGTTTGACTCTTTGGTTGAGGAACTAATGTCCATACATCATTCCTAACAAATTGGTTTAATTCTTCTTGCATTGCAATTACCCAAGATTCATCCTTAATGGCTTCATTAATATTTGTAGGTTCAATGGTTGACACGAAACAAAAATAATTACTTTTATTTTGGACTTTTGATCTAAGTGTTCTTTCATTAATGTTGCCTATGACGCTATCTAATGGATGACTTTTAGATTCTTTGACATTAACAAGTTCTTTGTTTAATAGTTCATCTTCCTTGTCATTATCTAAGATTTCTTGACATTCAATTGCTTGGCTTTCAACTAAGTCATCATCTACCAAAGGTGATGTCTTAGAGGGAGGTGGACTTTCGTCAAATGTTACGTTTAACGATTCCTCGACTCTTAAGGTTTCTTTGTTTAAAACAATGTAAGCTTTGCTACTTTGTGAATATCCAAGAAATACACCTTCATAAGACTTTGGGTCAAATTTGGTGAGATAATCCTTGGTGTTAAGAATGAAACATTTACTACCAAACACTCTAAAGTATCCTAATGTAGGCTTTTTACCTTTGTAAAGTTCATAAGGAGTTTTATTCAAAAATGGTCTAATTAGGACTCGATTTAGAATGTACGTTGATGTGTCTACGGCATTACACCAAAACTTTTGTGGAGTATTTTGTTCATTAAGCATTGTTCTACTCATCTCTTGTAATGTTCGATTTTTACGTTCTACTACACCATTAGATTAAGGAGTACGTGGAGCCGAAAAGTTATGAGTAATTCCATTATTTTCACAAAATTTTCCAAATTGAAATTCATTATCAAATTCACGACCGTGATCCGTTCTAATAGACACAATATTAGATCCTACTTGATTTTGAATTTTCTTACTTAGAATCTCAAATTTATCAAAAGCTTCATTTTTACTTTTCAAAAATTTTGTCCAAGTATAACGTGAGTAATCATCTACTATGACCAAAGTGTAGAAGTTACCTCCATAACTTTGTATAGCGGATGGACCAAATAAATCCATATGTAAAAGTTCTAGACACCTAGATGTAGAAACCAAGTTTTTAGCCTTATGGCTACTATGGACTTGTTTACCGACTTTGCAAGCATCACAAAAGTGTTGGTCATATTTCAACTTGGGTAGGTTTCGAACTAAGTCTTTGGAAGAGAGGTTTTGGATAAGTCTCATGTTAGCATGTCCTAAACGTCTATGCCATAAAGTTGAAGATTCATCTAATGAGGTAAGACAAAGTTTGTCTCTAGATGTAGAATCCAACTTCATGACGTATACGTTGTTCTTAAGGACACCTTTGGCTATGGTTATACCATCTTTAAGTATTTTACTACCGTTCTCACTAAAAAGAACATTATATTTATTACGACAAAGTTGACTAATACTAAAGAGATTAAATCCTAAGTTATCAACATGAGCAACATCATCTATAGAAAGGGAGTCATGAGAGATTGTACCTTTTCCGATGATTTTGCTCCTAGCATTACTACCAAACGTAACATTACCTCCATCACATTTGTGATATGTAGAGAAGAGGCTTTTATTACCCGTCATGTGCCTTGAACAACCGCTGTCTTTGATCCATTCATCCGGATCCAAACAAACTTTGAGGCACACCTATTTTATGAAAAACACTCAAACATTTGGTCCCCAATTTCTCATGGGTCCATTTTGGTTAAGCATACCATTAATTTGTCCCAAATATGAAAATAGAGCATAAGTGTTCCATGGCATGTAATTTGAGGTTTGGTAATGTCCAGGAGTGTTTTGGTTCATTATTTTTACCTATCAATTTCTTTTGATCATCATCTTTAATATTAGTAACTATATTATCACCATCAACAATTATGTACCATAAATCTATATCTTTAGATTTCACGTAAGTTTCAAAACGGTTTTTCCAATATATAAAACCATTTGCTTCAAAGAGTGGTGGTCTTTGCATAGATTGCCCTTCTTTGTAATTTTCAAAATCCATGGATCGTTTCAAGTTTTAAAACACAATATATTTTAAAAGCTTGAGTAACGTAGCTCTTGATGCCAATTGTGGAAAACTAGAAGGGGGGTTGAATAGTTTTAGCGTTTTAAAATCTTTTTAACTTGTTTAGTTAGCTTTGAAACTTTCCGTTTGATCAAAGATATATGCACAAACACAATATATATAACATGCAAGTAAAGGAAAGAAACGATCAAACCACAACACGAGTATTTATCCTGGTTCGGCTACAAGGACTCTTTTTCCTTGCCCTACGTCCACGCCCCGAGTATCCAACTCGAGAGTTTCTTTCACTAGTCAACAAGCTCCTTTCACCGGCGGAGAAAACCTTACACGTCGCTTATACTTTTACCGACACAAAGCTAAATGTCGAGTTCTTTTACAAGGGCACAACCACTCCCGTTTAGTTCTTTTACTAGGGTACAACAACTCCCAACACTCTTTGTATTTTGAGGACTAAAATACTAACCACTCACTTCAGAATATACACAAACAAATGACGCGTAAACAACAGGAGTTTACACAATACTAAGCTACCAAGTCTTGCAACGTTGTGTTGGAAACTTGTAACTTTAGATGACCTTGTGAGCTTCTTTGCTACAAAAAGAAACTTCACATTTACAATGATAAGAGGTTAGAAGAAAAGGATCAGTGTGTGTGTGTAAAATATGTGCTCAAGAAGTTGGCCAAAAATCAAGTTATGGCTTGGTATTTATAGCACAACAATCTGTGTGCTCGGCGGATCAGGCGGAACCCTCAAATGGGTTCCGCCCGTGTACCCCCAGGGTACCGCCGGGTCTGCAGTAGGTTTAAGCAATTACTCTTCAAACCAAACAAGGTCTTGTCACATTACTTCTATCAACCAAACAATGTCACATCACTTCAAGTAAGTCAAACATGATACTTGCAAGCAACATGAAAGCAAGTCAAACACATAACTTGCCATAAATACATAATGACAAAACTTGCCATAAATGTGATGTGACTATTTCTAATTTAAGAAATAAACTTGTGTTATGTTTTATGAAATGTAAAATGTAGCAAAAGTCATGTTTATGCAAGTCTTAAAAACTAAGAATATGTTTTGCTTAAAACTAAAGTTTACATTTTGTCGTTAACAAAACTTAGCGAAGATCGTAAAATATAAATAACGTTTTCAGGCGATATTTGTATTAACAATCTCCCCCTTTTTGTTGATGACAAAACATAAACTTTGTTTTTAAGTAACACACAAAACTTTGGTTTTTAAGACTTAAAAAAAAATTATATTAACCTTGTTTTACTTAAGAGATGAAAAGCACATCAAGTATTGAAGGTATAATATATTTCTCCCCCTTTTTGTCAAAACAAAAAGTAGAGTAGCGAAGCGGAATAATCGCCATGCTCCCCCTTGGTCGATACTCCCCCTAAATGGAGTACCAATATGGGAAACATGGATTTTGAGACCTACAAAAAAATGGTTAGTTGGTGATATATATAGTTAAGCTTGTAGTTACCACACACAATGCAACCACAATGACAACACAACATGGATCAACCAACAATGCACACAAGTAAGTAGAAAGAAATTTCATTCCAAGTAAAATTTTGACTTATAAAAGTCAAAAGACAAGAAATGCTAACTATTCTTCTACTTAGTAACCAAGAACTAAAAAAAAATAACCAAGAAAAAAAAAATCCTACATTCCTAAGTTGGGGCAAACGGCCTCCAAGGGTTGTTTAGGATTTGTTGGGGTGGGAGAGTGCATCCAAACGTTCAATGACATGTTGGAATGCAAACCGGGTTTCATTTTGGAATTGGTGAAGCAAGGTTTTTATGCATTCACCCATTTGCTCACAATTTGAGCAATCATGGGGATGGTTGGGTGAAAATGGGTTGGGTTTGGTTTCTTGGTTTCGGGGTTGGTTTGGTTTTGGTTGTTGGGTGGAGGATGGATTTGGTATTGATTCAAGCAAGGTGGTTTGAAATTCCATTGCTTGATGAAGGTGGTTTTCAACCATGCTTTGTATTTCCTCATAAGAAGGAAAGAAAGATTCATAGGTTTGGGGTTGAGAAGGCGGTGGAGTTGGGTGATCATTGTGTTCAAAATTTGGTTCTCCATAAAGAGGACCATGTATTTCACGGTAGATTGGGTGAAATAACAACGGTTTGGGTGGTTGGTAAACTTGTTGTGGTGGTTGGTTAAGTTCAAGATCATCATCAAGATCAAGAATTGACCTTGGTGATTGGTTGGCAAAAGGTGGTGGTGGTGATGGAGTCTTTGATGGTTGAGTTGGAGCACTTGGTGGAGTTGGGTCAATAGGTGATTTAGTAGGTGGTGGAGTGTGCTCATTTGGTTGTTTGGGTGATGGAGATGGAGATGTAAGATTCAAAAAGTGTTCATTTTTTATGGGTGATGTGAATTCATCCGAGGATGAGGAGCTAAGGTTGATGGATTGGTTTGACCATAGTGGTTTGACACTTATCCGGGCGGTTCTACGGATGGGTCGTGATGGTTGAGAGGTGTTTGTTGACTTGGTCATTGTTTAAAATGGTTTAAAGTTTCAGAATTTGTGATGAAGAAGGTGTGGTTTGAGAGTGTTTAGGATGGTTTAATTTATAGTGATGAAGATTTGTGGGAAGGAGTGTTTGGATTGGATGTTAATCCATACAAAAATGGTGGTTCCTAATGATTTGGAAAACTTAATTGTGGGTTGTCATGTCATGGAAGTCAATCCAATGAAAATGGTGAAGTGAGAAGACAAGTTTTGCACTAAATGCTTAGTGGTTTTGGTGAGTTTGTTTGATGGAAAGATTCTCAGGGATTTCAAGGATCCCTTAAAAGGGTTCCTTCCTTTATGTTTGAGGGGTCCTTGAGGTTGTTATGGTTAAATTTGAATTTTGGCGGGAATTGGTTTTGGTTAGGTTCATGGAAAAAGGAGTATCCTATTATGCTAAACACATTGCAAGTAATGGTTTTGTACCTAAAAGGATTGGATTTGGATGTTTGAATGTTGAATTGGCGAAAAAGAAAACAAAAAATTCTGCAGGCATATGGCGGCACCCTGGAAATACACAGGCGGAACCCAAATTAGGGTGCCGCCTGGTCCGTTGGGCCAAAACTGGTTTACCCAGAATTTGCACTGGCGGAACCCAAATTTGGGATCCGCCGGATCCGCCAGGCCTGAAAAAGTTCACAGTCCGCGTTTTTGACCCGCGAAACGATTTTCAAAATTTTCGAAAACTCTTGGAACTAAAAATATAATTCATACCTGGTTAGGAAATGCAAAAATTAGACATGTAAACACTCATGTCATAAGACTTTGACCGGGGGCTAGCGAAATTCACTAAACTTAGTGAAAATTTGATAATCATGAAAATTTGACAACTTGCCAAAAGTTGTCTTCCTGCAACATTGTTAGTGAAAACATGTTCCATAGTGTATCAAACATTGTTCTAACACACAAATACATCACAAAGATTGTTTAAGCTAGCAAATTGTTCCAATAGCACCTTGTGCCAAACACTCCTAACACACCCGCACTCATTGACGGTCCATCTTCTTCTTCATTTTCCCGAGGAATCTCCCGATGTTTTTGAACATCCCCTTTGTTTGCTTGAACTCCTCTGACTCATTTGGAATATCCGGAAGTTGGGAAAGGTATTCTAGAGGTGGGAGCCTAGAGTTTGGCAAATTGTCATCTTCACTCATGGAGGAAGATGAGGAGGAGGTAGGGGGATGAGGGACAAATGTATGTGGAATGAGAGAGTAGTCAAGTTGAAGACGGTTAGGAGTTGGAGGAATGGGTGCAATGAACCGAAAGAGACGGGTCAAGAACATTCCATATGGCAAAGCCGTTGTGCCATGAATGGGAATGTCGGCCATTCTCTTGGCCATGTAGTAAGCAAGATTGAAAGGTTTCCTAGTGGACAAAGAGTAGAGCATGTAGCATAGGCAAAGATTGATATGGTCTCGGTTTCCTATGGTGCTTATAACATTGGCTCTAAGGACTTCCTCCCATTTCTTGAATTGGGGCAAAAGTTCATTAAGTTCCATTCCATATGGATCTTTATCAACCTCATTTCCCGTTCGGGTTCTCCTAGTAGTGGTTGTCCTAACAAAGAGGTGGTTACGGAGTACATCTTTTGACACGAGTGGGGTATCATAAGGATGGTAACGGTCATCTAGGGTGTCAAGGGTTGAGAGGGAGTGCAAATCGGAGTAGATACAAGTACCTTGGTTTGGAATTCCTAGGATTTGAGCAAACTCCTCAAGAGTGAAGGAGTATTGATTTCCACTAACCCTAAAGTTGACGGATAGATAATCATAATCACCCGTGGATAGAGTGACGGATGCATAGAACTTAAGAATGAATCTAGGACAAATAGGCTCGTCTAAAGTCAAAAGACACTCAAAGTTGATTGTGGCAAATTCGGCATAAAGGTTTGTGCCTTCTAGGAAAGACGGGTCAATGGTTCTACCCTCATGGACATAGCGTTTTTCTAGGGCTTTGAAAATGTTGACTTGGTTTGGGGTAAGGCCTTTGGTTTTGTGGTGTTTTGGGAGGTACTTAATTGTGTCCTTATGGTCGTAATGGGTTAGAGGAGGCATGATGATACCTAGAACAACAAAAATTTCACATTTTAGTTTAAGTAAACTACTATTTTAATGTGAATGTTCTAGTGTGTGCCTATATGAAAACAATGTGGAGGTGCGGTTATCTTGACTTATTTTGATGCATCAAAGGTGTTTTATAATGCAAGTTTTGTTATAAAAACAAAAGATAACCCAAACACTCCTAGTTCAATGTAGCTACGTTTGAATGTACCCGAAAATAAATATTAATTATGTATTCCCTTTAGCATTCAAGAGACATTATGCAAGTGATGTTTTGAACATAACGTTTTGATTTTGTATTCTCAATGTGAGACGAAAAAATATTTGTCCTACTTGTGAGAAATTTTTGCAAGAATTTGACATGGAGTGGTTTAGCAAACATGTTTACACTAAGTAAGAATGTAATTCATAACTATGGGGAACATGATTAGTTTTGTTAAACACCTAATTTTATGCATGAATTTTACAAGTTTAATGCATAACCCCAAGTTTTTGTTTTTGTGCAAAAATAGAATTCCTAGACTCAGATCAGGATTGTAATCATGTTTAGAATACTTACAATGATGATTCATTTGCAATGTAAATGAATGAAGGACCAAGAATTCGTAGGTGTGGATGAGTGGTGAAGTGAATAGTAGCAGCCTTGAAGTGGTGGTATGAGATAATGGGTGTTTGGTTTAATATAAACAAAGAAAATGATTCTGCAGGTCGACGGACACGGTGGAACCCTGGGTTGGGTTCCGTCCGTTATGGCTGAGGGTTCCGCCGAACCTGCTGAGAAAAATGGTTTTGGATTTGTTTTGATTTTTGTGATTTTTGTCTAATGTCCAGAACTACAATGTAGGTTCCATGAGTCCTAAGCCTAGCCTAAGAAGATTAAAAGGTTCACGTTTAAGAGGTTTTGTGAGAATGTCGGCTATGTTATCTTCGGAAGAAACTTTCTCAATTGAGATATTTCCTTTTTGGACGTTGTCACGAAGGAAATGATGACGGATTTCAATATGTTTGGTACGAGCATGCTGAACCGGGTTTTTGCTAAGATCAATGGCACCTTTGTTGTCACAAAGAATTGTGATTTCGTTGAGTTGAATTCCGTAGTCGACAAGAGCTTGCTTCATCCAAAGAGCTTGTTGACATGCCTTTCCGGCCGAAACGTACTCGGCTTCCGTTGGAGCCGTTTGCTTCTTAGAGAACCATGAGGTGAGACAATGTCCAACAAAAGTACAAATACCAATTGTGCTTTTTCTATCGACATAGTCACCGGCATGATCCGAGTCGGCATACACTATGGTGTCTATTCCCGTTCCTTTGGGATACCATAAACCTAAATGTGTAGTGCCCTTAATATACCTAAATATCCTTTTAACGGCTTCGAGATGTGTAGTCTTAGGATCTTCTTGAAAGCGAGCACATAGACAAACACTAAACATAATGTCGGGTCTACTAGCCGTTAGGTAAAGTAGACTACCAATCATACCTCTATATTTAGTGCTATCTACGGATTCACTTTCCTCATCCTTGGTGAGTTTAGTTTCCGTGGACATAGGAGTTTTGATAGGTTTCGAATCTTCTAATCCAAATTTCTTAAGCATGTCCTTAATGTATTTAGATTGGTTAAAGAAGATACCATCTTCAAGTTGTTTAATTTGGAGTCCTAAGAAAAAGTTGAGTTCTCCCATCATACTCATTTCAAACTCGTCATGCATGATTTTTGAGAAATCCACACATAATTCTTGACAAGTTGATCCGAATATAATGTCATCAACATAGATTTGGACTATGATAATATGTGAATCTTTCTTCTTAGTGAAGAGAGTATTATCAACTAAGCCCATGGTGTACTTATGGTCAACTAGGAAGGTTTTAAGTCGATCATACCATGCTTTTGGAGCTTGCTTGAGTCCGTAAAGAGCCTTTTTAAGTTTGTAAACATAATTAGGTTTTTCAAAATCGATGAAGCCCGGTGGTTGAGCAACATACACTTCTTCATTAATGACTCCGTTTAGAAATGCACTTTTGACGTCCATTTGAAAGAGTTTAAAATTATGTGCACACGCATAAGCAAGTAAGATTCTAATTGACTCGAGCCTAGCTACCGGAGCATAAGTTTCATCGTAGTCGATGCCTTCTTGTTGATTATATCCTTGTGCTACTAGCCTAGCTTTGTTTCTAGACACAATTCCATTTTCATCCATTTTATTACGAAATACCCATTTTGTTCCAATTATTGTTTGACTCTTTGGTTGAGGAACTAATGTCCATACATCATTCCTAACAAATTGGTTTAATTCTTCTTGCATTGCAATTACCCAAGATTCATCCTTAATGGCTTCATTAATATTTGTAGGTTCAATGGTTGACACGAAACAAAAATAATTACTTTCATTTTGGACTTTTGATCTAAGTGTTCTTTCATTAATGTTGCCTATGACGCTATCTAATGGATGACTTTTAGATTCTTTGACATTAACAAGTTCTTTGTTTAATAGTTCATCTTCCTTGTCATTATCTAAGATTTCTTGACATTCAATTGCTTGGCTTTCAACTAAGTCATCATCTACCAAAGGTGATGTCTTAGAGGGAGGTGGACTTTCGTCAAATGTTACGTTTAACGATTCCTCGACTCTTAAGGTTTCTTTGTTTAAAACAATGTAAGCTTTGCTACTTTGTGAATATCCAAGAAATACACCTTCATAAGACTTTGGGTCAAATTTGGTGAGATAATCCTTGGTGTTAAGAATGAAACATTTACTACCAAACACTCTAAAGTATCCTAATGTAGGCTTTTTACCTTTGTAAAGTTCATAAGGAGTTTTATTCAAAAATGGTCTAATTAGGACTCGATTTAGAATGTACGTTGATGTGTCTACGGCATTACACCAAAACTTTTGTGGAGTATTTTGTTCATTAAGCATTGTTCTACTCATCTCTTGTAATGTTCGATTTTTACGTTCTACTACACCATTAGATTAAGGAGTACGTGGAGCCGAAAAGTTATGAGTAATTCCATTATTTTCACAAAATTTTCCAAATTGAAATTCATTATCAAATTCACGACCGTGATCCGTTCTAATAGACACAATATTAGATCCTACTTGATTTTGAATTTTCTTACTTAGAATCTCAAATTTATCAAAAGCTTCATTTTTACTTTTCAAAAATTTTGTCCAAGTATAACGTGAGTAATCATCTACTATGACCAAAGTGTAGAAGTTACCTCCATAACTTTGTATAGCGGATGGACCAAATAAATCCATATGTAAAAGTTCTAGACACCTAGATGTAGAAACCAAGTTTTTAGCCTTATGGCTACTATGGACTTGTTTATCGACTTTGCAAGCATCACAAAAGTGTTGGTCATATTTCAACTTGGGTAGGTTTCGAACTAAGTCTTTGGAAGAGAGGTTTTGGATAAGTCTCATGTTAGCATGTCCTAAACGTCTATGCCATAAAGTTGAAGATTCATCTAATGAGGTAAGACAAAGTTTGTCTCTAGATGTAGAATCCAACTTCATGACGTATACGTTGTTCTTAAGGACACCTTTGGCTATGGTTATACCATCTTTAAGTATTTTACTACCGTTCTCACTAAAAAGAACATTATACTTATTACGACAAAGTTGACTAATACTAAAGAGATTAAATCCTAAGTTATCAACATGAGCAACATCATCTATAGAAAGGGAGTCATGAGAGATTGTACCTTTTCCGATGATTTTGCTCCTAGCATTACTACCAAACGTAACATTACCTCCATCACATTTGTGATATGTAGAGAAGAGGCTTTTATTACCCGTCATGTGCCTTGAACAACCGCTGTCTTTGATCCATTCATCCGGATCCAAACAAACTTTGAGGCACACCTATTTTATGAAAAACACTCAAACATTTGGTCCCCAATTTCTCATGGGTCCATTTTGGTTAAGCATACCATTAATTTGTCCCAAATATGAAAATAGAGCATAAGGGTTCCATGGCATGTAATTTGAGGTTTGGTAATGTCCAGGAGTGTTTTGGTTCATTATTTTTACCTATCAATTTCTTTTGATCATCATCTTTAATATTAGTAACTATATTATCACCATCAACAATTATGTACCATAAATCTATATCTTTAGATTTCACGTAAGTTTCAAAACGGTTTTTCCAATATATAAAACCATTTGCTTCAAAGAGTGGTGGTCTTTGCATAGATTGCCCTTCTTTGTAATTTTCAAAATCCATGGATCGTTTCAAGTTTTAAAACACAATATATTTTAAAAGCTTGAGTAACGTAGCTCTTGATGCCAATTGTGGAAAACTAGAAGGGGGGTTGAATAGTTTTAGCGTTTTAAAATCTTTTTAACTTGTTTAGTTAGCTTTGAAACTTTCCGTTTGATCAAAG
The DNA here is from genome assembly GCA_030686995.1 of Artemisia argyi. Lineage (NCBI taxonomy): Eukaryota > Viridiplantae > Streptophyta > Magnoliopsida > Asterales > Asteraceae > Artemisia > Artemisia argyi. The sequence continues at coordinate 246,688,627 of CM060700.1, read as the reverse complement.
ATATATGCACAAACACAATATATATAACATGCAAGTAAAGGAAAGAAACGATCAAACCACAACACGAGTATTTATCCTGGTTCGGCTACAAGGACTCTTTTTCCTTGCCCTACGTCCACGCCCCGAGTATCCAACTCGAGAGTTTCTTTCACTAGTCAACAAGCTCCTTTCACCGGCGGAGAAAACCTTACACGTCGCTTATACTTTTACCGACACAAAGCTAAATGTCGAGTTCTTTTACAAGGGCACAACCACTCCCGTTTAGTTCTTTTACTAGGGTACAACAACTCCCAACACTCTTTGTATTTTGAGGACTAAAATACTAACCACTCACTTCAGAATATACACAAACAAATGACGCGTAAACAACAGGAGTTTACACAATACTAAGCTACCAAGTCTTGCAACGTTGTGTTGGAAACTTGTAACTTTAGACGACCTTGTGAGCTTCTTTGCTACAAAAAGAAACTTCACATTTACAATGATAAGAGGTTAGAAGAAAAGGATCAGTGTGTGTGTAAAATATGTGCTCAAGAAGTTGGCCAAAAATCAAGTTATGGCTTAGTATTTATAGCACAACAATCTGTGTGCTCGGCGGATCAGGCGGAACCCTCAAATGGGTTCCGCCCGTGTACCCCCAGGGTACCGCCGGGTCTGCAGTAGGTTTAAGCAATTACTCTTCAAACCAAACAAGGTCTTGTCACATTACTTCTATCAACCAAACAATGTCACATCACTTCAAGTAAGTCAAACATGATACTTGCAAGCAACATGAAAGCAAGTCAAACACATAACTTGCCATAAATACATAATGACAAAACTTGCCATAAATGTGATGTGACTATTTCTAATTTAAGAAATAAACTTGTGTTATGTTTTATGAAATGTAAAATGTAGCAAAAGTCATGTTTATGCAAGTCTTAAAAACTAAGAATATGTTTTGCTTAAAACTAAAGTTTACATTTTGTCGTTAACAAAACTTAGCGAAGATCGTAAAATATAAATAACGTTTTTAGGCGATATTTGTATTAACAATCTCCCCCTTTTTGTTGATGACAAAACATAAACTTTGTTTTTAAGTAACACACAAAACTTTGGTTTTTAAGACTTAAAAAAAATTATATTAACCTTGTTTTACTTAAGAGATGAAAAGCACATCAAGTATTGAAGGTATAATATATTTCTCCCCCTTTTTGTCGAAACAAAAAGTAGAGTAGCGAAGCGGAATAATCGCCATGCTCCCCCTTGGTCGATACTCCCCGTAAATGGAGTACCAATATGGGAAACATGGATTTTGAGACCTACAAAAAAATGGTTAGTTGGTAATATATATAGTTAAGCTTGTAGTTACCACACACAATGCAACCACAATGACAACACAACATGGATCAACCAACAATGCACAAAAGTAAGTAGAAAGAAATTTCATTCCAAGTAAAATTTTGACTTATAAAAGTCAAAAGACAAGAAATGCTAACTATTCTTCTACTTAGTAACCAAGAACTAAAAAAAAATAACCAAGAAAAAAAAAAAAAAAAAAAAATCCTACATTCCTAAGTTGGGGCAAACGGCCTCCAAGGGTTGTTTAGGATTTGTTGGGGTGGGAGAGTGCATCCAAACGTTCAATGACATGTTGGAATGCAAACCGGGTTTCATTTTGGAATTGGTGAAGCAAGGTTTTTATGCATTCACCCATTTGCTAACAATTTGAGCAATCATGGGGATGGTTGGGTGAAAATGGGTTGGGTTTGGTTTCTTGGTTTCGGGGTTGGTTTGGTTTTGGTTGTTGGGTGGAGGATGGATTTGGTATTGATTCAAGCAAGGTGGTTTGAAATTTCATTGCTTGATGAAAACTTAAGTGACAGGAACAGACATTGATTTTTTGAGGAATCATACTTTTCCTCCAAGTCGCTACGACGGGCCGAGAAACCATCGGGGCAGGTTTACGTCGGTCCGAGAAACCTTCCCCGAAGGTCTACGACGAGCCGAGGAACCTTGGTCGCTTCGGGGGATCCTTCGTCGGTCTACGACGTGCCTAGGAACCATCGAGGAAGGTCTACGACGGCCGAGAAACCTTGGTCGAAGTTCTACGACGTCGAGGAACCTTTATCGCTTTGGGACAGGTCTACGTCGGGTCCTGGAACGTTGGTCGCTTCAAGGGCTGCTTCGGAGGAGCCATGGTCGGTCTAAGTCTGGTCGACGAATATTGATCGCTTCCGAGGTCGCTCTAGTAACCTCGTATCGTCTAGGATTCCCTACACCTTTTCGGGCACCAAGGTAAACCAGTCACCAGGCTCACCTAGGTACCCCCTATATATACTTATTGGACAAAAACTTAAGTGACAGGAACAGACATTGATTTTCTGAGGAATCATACTTTTTCACCCAGATCGCTACGACGGCCTAGGAACCGTCGGGGAAGGTTTACGTCGGGCCTAGGAACATTGATCGAAGGTCTACAATGGCCGAGGAACCTTGGTCGCTTCGTAATAGGCCTCGTCGTTCAACGTCGGCCTGGGAATCGTCGGGGCAGAATTACGTCGGCCTAGGAAAGTCGGTCTACGACGTCGAGGAACCTTCAAAGCAGCATAACTTTTGACTCGGGGGTCGGATTGAGGTGCTTTTTTTTTTAAGTTTCATATTTTTTCGAGATCTATCCGATGGCATCGACGGATTTAGATGACGATTAATAGGGCATGTCGAGGAACCTTGGTCGCTTCGTAATAGGCCTCGTTGTTCAACGTCGGCCTGGGAATCGTCGGGGCAGAGTTACGTCGTCCTAGGAAAGTCGGTCTACGACGTCGAGGAACCTTGGTCGCTTCGTCATAGGCCTCGAAGTTCAAACGATGATACAATTTTTTTTCTTTTAACCAAAGCAAAATTAAGTACCTATACAATATATTGGTATACTCGTTTCGGCGATACTAAGCTTATCATGTGTAGGAAATGTTATTAATAAATTATTGCAACAAATGACAACATTCCCTCTTAGATCTACTGGTTGGTTTGTTCTATGTTACCTAGCAGCCCAGGGTTCAAGTCTTGGCAACATTTTTTTTTATAACTAATTATATAAAAATATCAAGGACATGTTATTAATAAATGAATGCTAATAGTAACAATATCACCTCTTAGATCAACTGGTTATTCTTGTAACCTATGAACCTAACAATCCGGGTTCAATTCTTGCCAACCTACTCATTTTTTTTTTTTTTTTTTTTTTTTTTTTTTTTTTTTTTTTTTTTTGCAACAATTAACACTAATTGTTATTTCACACCGTTGGAGTTGGACGTCAAGGAACCTTGTAAGTAGCATAACTTTTGACTCGGGCGTCTGATTTAGGCGCTTTTTTTTTTGAAGTTTCATATTTTTTCGAGATCTATCCGACGGCGTTGACGGATTTACGTGACGAATGTCAGTTGAGTGTAACCGATGATATTTTGTGTTCTTCACACCAACGAACCACTTTGAGAATGATAGATATTTTACCGGCACTTTATACTTGAGCTTGGCAGGTCTCGGGTTTTATGTGTATTTGCTGCGGCGAAACTCTCGGGACGTTAACCATAACTCTGGGGTTTTGCAACGAGGCCTGCCCGGATCAATTGTTTCACCAACGTCGGCCGCGTACGGTCGAGCCAAAGGAACGACGTTACACACGTCGGACGTAATTAGTTCCTTGCATGCCTTGGAATCCTGCTATATAAAAGGATAGATTGGGAATACTATGACGGGTGCGATCATACCAGCACTAATGCACCGGATCCCATCAGAACTCCGCAGTTAAGCGTGCTTGGGCGAGAGTAGTACTGGCTTGGGTGACCCGCTGGGAAGTCCTCGTGTTGCACCCCTTTTTTTGAATCCGAATGTTACAACTTTTTTTTTCCTTCTTAGTCGCCCTTGGTGGTTCCGAGGTCGTCAGAATCCTTTTGAGACAACTGTAATAATGGATGGTAATAAACCACCAACACGTAAGCATCCCTCCAACGGTAATAAACACTTGGTCTTTCCGCCAGACATAGTCGGGTTTTGTCCGGAATGGCCGGGTCTTGCCCCGATCTAACTGGGTCTTGGCCAGAATAGCCGAGTTCTTGCGTAGAACAATGTCTGGAAGAAAAATGGATATAGAACAATGTCTGGAAGAAAAATGGATTGCCGCACGTCAAGCAACCACCATCACTTGTAACGATGATGGATAGCCACACGTCACGAGACCACCAACACTTTGCAACGTTATCGCCCGACGATTTATGAACAAATTTCTCAACACTTGGTAAAATTCTTCCGTTTATAGGAGGGTAACCTCAGGGCAAAGTGTAAGAAACGAAAATGGAGTGGGATGTTTTTTGGGGGGGAGGGACGAATCTGAGCGACGTAGGGCTGAATCTCAGTGGATCGTGGCAGCAAGGCCACTCTGCCACTTACAATACCCCGTCACGTATTTAAGTCGTCTGCAAAGGATTCTACCCGCCACTTGATGGGAATTGTACTTCATGGCTGCCCGAACGACTCATCCGTCGCACGAGCTTAGCCAACGACACGTGCCTTTGGGGGCCGAAGCCCCTACTGCTGGTCGGCAAACAGGCGGCGGGCACACGCGTCGCTTCTATCCCGGATTCTGACTTAGAGGCGTTCAGTCATAATCCAGCACACGGTAGCTTCGCGCCACTGGCTTTTCAACCAAGCGCGATGACCAATTGTGTGAATCAACGGTTCCTCTCGTACTAGGTTGAATTACTATTGCGACACTGTCATCAGTAGGGTAAAACTAACCTGTCTCACGACGGTCTAAACCCAGCTCACGTTCCCTATTGGTGGGTGAACTGTCACACCCCCAATTTACCTGACTTGCAGCGGAATGGAATGCCTGGGAGTGTAACTGTCATAGCACCATAACAAGGAAATATTGAACGACCTAAAGTGTCGTTTGGAAAATACATATCGTTTGATTTATTTAAAAGCATCCAGTGCTACAAAACATAGGTCCCCAAAGGTTGAAACGTTTACAGAAAACAAGTTCAGAAATGTCAAACGATAATTTACACAAGTGCATGAAAATCCAAAATATAGTGCGTCATCCCTGGCACACCCTAATGTGACTCCATGCATGTAATATGATGATGCCTTAGTTACCTGAAAATACATTGCGAAAACGGTCAACACGAATGTTGGTGAATAATCATAGGTTTATGAAATGTAATGTTTGTACGGCCACCACAAGTATAAATGCATGACAAAAGTCACGTAAAATAGTACAATAGACCTTAAGCTCATGACACCGAAGCTATGACTGATGAAATTCTATGCCCCTCCCGAATGTTCTGCCAAACACTCAAATGTAAAAGACATGACATGCATCCGCTTACTGTTGGTACTCACTACCACGGATGGAGGCGTCACCCTCGATAGATCTATCCACTCACTCTCGCTTAACGGTAAATTAACGGTTCATGATGTTACAGGGGACTTATCACATGGCAGACAAGCTACTTAAGCTATGTACATAGGTTTTGATACTTGGGCTCGTACTGAAATGGTGCAATGTATTCTCCCCCGTGGGATTTGAAAACAATAAAAATGTATACGGGGCTATGAAAACTCACCTCAACTGATAATACTGATGATAATATGAAGTGAACAACAATGCACGGTTAGCTGCCGCAACCTAAAATGAATGATGAATGATCTTGTTTAGATCACCAAATGATGTTATGAATGTCCATGCTCATGTTCCTATACCACTCTACTCTTTGGAAAAACACTTGTGTTATCAAAAATATATAATCCAAGAATTTGGAAAAATATTGCTATTAGAAAATATAATAAGCTAGTTGTAATATATATATACTTATATATATATCGTATGTTTCCATGTTAGTGTTGAAATCCTCGGGTTGTAATCCTTGAAATATCGCCTTGAAATGATGAAAATATACTTGTAATAACTAATACTTCATTAGTTATAAAATTTGGTACTTAATATTATTTCTAGCTTATAAAAGTACTTCGTAGTTTTAGTGCCAATTTTTATTAAAAGCTGTCAAATAAAAATGGGTTTAGCCGATATTCAAACGTGAATATCTTTGTCGTTACTTGTCCGTTTTACTTGTTCTTTATATCCACGGTTACGTCTTAGTATGTAGTAATATATTTTGGAAAGCTCGGCTCCTCCGGGTTACGTCTAAAGTCTCTTTTTGTCCAATGAAAAACGTCCAACAGCAAACATTTTTCAGAAAAATACTTTTCGTCAACAATCTTGCAAAAATCATAACTTCTTCGTTATAAACTCTTTTTAATCCGTTCTTTCGCCTACGGATTCGTTTTTGAAAGTATTTTCTAAAAATTTTGCCAAAGTTCCCTTGGTGTTTACTGATTTTCCAGGTTTTCACAAAATGGGACAGCATGTCTAAAACATGCTCCAAATCAAGTTTTCAAGGTTTATAACTAATTTCTAACATCACCAAACCTCTTGTAATCACCACATAGCTAATCTAATCCTACCATACACCTTCTTAGGGTGCCATGGGCTCCTAACCAAGTTATTATAGCAAGGGGATTCATAAATAAAAAGTTAGGGTTTGTATGTTCCATTTTTGACAAAATAAATGGTGGTATAGCTAGTTGTACATGGTTTTTAGCATGGAACTCATGCAATACAAGTAAATATAAGATGATTCATGTAAAAAATAAAGTTGATAACTTACTTGATAAAATGAGATGATTAGATGACTAGAAACCTTGGATTACTTGTGTATTTCTTGATTGATTCTTGATTAGGCAAGTATAAGGAACAACTTTGGTGTTTTAACTTTTGGAAAAAGATCACTTGATCATGGATTATGGGTTTGGTCGTGGGTTTGCAAGAGAGGAAGGAGATGAGATGAAGTTTTTGATCTAAAATGGATAAGTGTTCTTGTTAAATGATGTTTGTAGATATTTAGTTACATATAATGTATTATAATCACATATAAATGCACAAAGTTAAGAATTGTAAGTATATCCTTATGAGGACTTTAGGGGGCCAGTTTTCAAAGAGAAAAGGGGGGGGGGGGGGGGTAGGGGTACTTGGGATTTATTTAGAAATCTTGCATGAATTATGTGCTATTTTGTGTTTTTAGTTACAATCGGGTACCGGGTTTAATAGAAATAAATGTTCACGAAGTTAACCGGGATGAAATAAAGTCATAATAATGATAAAAATATATTAAAAATATGTTGGGTACATTTACTGAGTGATCGGGTGATTATTGTTTAGTTTTCACGAAAACCGTCGTTATATTCATAAGCGTACGTTATAAATAAAATAAATTTCCAAAATACTGGGTAACTGAATGTTATAACTTTTATGATGTTAAAATGGATATAAAAATATGTCGGGACCATTGTGGGAATATTTAGATATATTCGTCGTGTATAAACCGGGTGTTAACGTTTACTATAAATACTTATACGTAAAAACGTTAAATGTATCAAATATATAAATTTGAAAATCCTGAGAGTGGTATAACATGAAAATGCTATTATGATGATATGCAGACTATCTCCAGTCCGTATGCAGTGTTAAGGACACTAATGAAATGAATTCGCACCTAAACCAATCCGGTTACGCGAATTTGAATACCCGTAAACTAAATTTACGATGAAATGAGTAATGCAAGTGAATAGTGAAAACTTTTCCGGAAATGAATAGTGTTCAGTGAATAGTAAATTTCCCAAAAGTTTCTCAGAATATCAAACTGACCTCGAAAATGATGAATAGTAAAACGATGAATGGTGTTTTGATGAATAGTGATTTATGAATAGTAAAAAGTCGAAGTTTGGGAAAATGACCTGAAATGGTAAATGACCTGAAATGGTGAGTTGTGACATCCGCCCACCCAAATAGGAATTCAGTCCCTGAATTCAGCTAGTGTTGGTCTCGGTAATAGGTTTGGTGAAAAGGTGTGGATACTTGCGTTGCATTTGGTCTTCTCGTTCCCAAGTAAACTCAGGACCTCTTCGAGAATTCCAGCGAACCTTAACGATCGGAATTCTACTCTGCTTTAACTGTTTGACCTCTCGGTCCATGATTTCAACTGGTTCCTCCACAAAGTTAAGCTTGTCATCTAGCTGAATCTCTTCTAATGGTATAACTGAAGACTCATCTGAAAGGCATTTCTTGAGGTTTGAGACATGAAATGTATTATGTACGTTGCTGAGTTCTGATGGTAGTTCAAGCTTGTAAGCTACTGGACCAATCCTTTCCAGTATCTTAAATGGACCAATGTATCTCGGGTTCAACTTCCCACGCTTTCCAAATCGTATCACGCCCTTCCAAGGCGAGACTTTCAACATGACCTTGTCTCCAACCTGTAATTCCAATGGTTTACGTCTAACATCTGCGTAGCTCTTCTGTCGGCTTCTAGCTGTTTCAAGCCTATCTCGAATCTGTATTATCTTTTCTGTTGTTTCCCTAACCATCTCTGGACCTGTGCATTGTACCTCTCCAACTTCTGCCCAACAAACTGGTGAACGACACTTACGACCATACAATGCCTCAAATGGTGCTGCTTTAATACTTGAATGGTAACTGTTGTTATAAGAGAACTCGATTAATGGCAAATGGTTAGCCCAACCATTCCCAAAGTCAATCACACACGCTCGCAGCATGTCCTCCAGTGTCTGAATAGTTCTCTCACTCTGACCATCAGTCTGTGGATGGTAAGCAGTGCTCATGTCTAACTTGGATCCAAAGGAATCTTGTAATGACTTCCAAAAGTTTGAAGTAAAACAACTATCCCTGTCTGAAATGATAGAAACTGGTGCCCCATGCCTCGAGACAATTTCCTTGACATAAAGTCTGGCAAGCTGTTCCATGGAATAAGTCTCTCTAATGGGTATGAAATGTGCTGATTTAGTAAGACGATCAACAATTACCCAAATAGCATCGAAACCTCCTGACGTCTTGGGTAGTTTAGTAACAAAGTCCATTGTAATACGTTCCCACTTCCATTGTGGAATTTCTGGTTGTTGAAGTAGTCCTGACGGTTTCTGGTACTCGGCTTTCACTTTAGCACAAGTAAGACATTTGCTGACGTACGTAGCTATTTCTGCTTTCATGTTCGGCCACCAATACAGCTTTTTGAGATCCTGATACATCTTGTCAGAACCTGGGTGAATAGAGTACTTTGACTTATGTGATTCATGCATAATCAAATCTCGTACTCCACCATAGAGTGGTATCCAACTTCGATCCTTGAAGCATAACACTCCATCTGCTCTCTTAACGAAACCATTCTTGTTTTCTGGCATACCATAAAGTTTCTCTTGTGGCCGATTTTCCTCCTTGAGAGCCTCAATCTGAGCTTCTAAGATTTTTGATGGTAATGGTGAAATAATAGTCATTCCTAATGACCTGACCCTCAAAGGTTTGAGTCGTTCCTTTCTGCTAAGTGCATCTGCTACGACGTTTGCTTTTCCTGGGTGATATCGGATTTCACAATCGTAATCACTCAACAATTCTAGCCAACGATGTTGTCTCATGTTGAGTTCCTTCTGATCAAGTATATGTTGTAAGCTCTTGTGGTCGGTAAAAATTACACATTTAGTACCATAAAGGTAGTGTCTCCAAATCTTGAGTGCAAAAACAACAGCACCCAACTCCAAGTCGTGTGTAGTGTAATTCTTCTCGTGTGTCTTAAGCTGTCTAGATGCATAAGCTATCACCTTCTCGTTTTGCATTAGCACAGCTCCAAGTCCTTTATGCGAAGCATCGCAATATACCACAAAGTTCTCAATACCTTCTGGTAGTGACAAAATCGGTGCACTACAAAGCTTCTGCTTCAATAACTGAAATGCAGATTCTTGTTTCTCTCCCCACTCGTACTTCTGATTCTTTTGTGTCAGCTTAGTCAGCGACTTCGCTATCTTAGAAAACCCTTCGATAAAACTTCTGTAATATCCTGCAAGTCCTAAGAATTGACGAATTTCTGTAGGAGACTTGGGCGTAGCCCAATCCTTTACTGCCTCAATCTTTGCTGGGTCGACTTGTAATCCTTGGCTATCAATGACATGGCCAAGAAATTGAACTCTTTGTATCCAAAAGTCACACTTTGAAAATTTGGCATACAATTGCTCCTTCTTGAGTAGTTCCAATATTGTTCTGAGGTGTGCTTCATGCTCTTCCTTGCTCTTGGAATAAATCAGGATATCATCAATGAACACAATCACATACTTATCAAGATATGGTTTGCATACTCTGTTCATGAGATCCATGAATACCGCAGGTGCATTGGTTAATCCAAAAGGCATCACTTGAAACTCATAGTGACCATAACGTGTTCTGAATGCTGTCTTCGGGATATCTTCTTCCCGAACTCTGAGTTGATGGTAACCTGATCTTAAATCAATCTTAGAATAAAAACAGGAACCTTGTAGCTGATCAAACAAGTCATCAATCCTAGGTAGTGGATAACGATTCTTCACCGTTAACTTGTTCAGCTCACGATAGTCTATGCACATTCTGAAAGATCCATCCTTCTTCTTCACAAACAAAACCGGTGCTCCCCAAGGCGAGGAACTCGGTCTAATGAATCCTTTGTCTAAAAGCTCTTGTAACTGGTTAGACAATTCTTGCATTTCAGAAGGTGCAAGTCTATATGGTGCTCGTGCAATTGGTGCAGCTCCTGGCACCAACTCAATCTGAAACTCAACCTGACGTGTAGGTGGCAGTCCTGGTAATTCTTCCGGAAAAACTTCTGGAAATTCCTTAACAATGGGCACATCTTCAAGTCGTTTCTCATCCGACTTCTTCTTCGTTATGTGAGCCAAGAATGCATAACAACCCTTCTTTATGTACTTCTCGGTTTTAATGCATGATATGATACTGAGTCTAGTTCCACTTCGCTCCCCGCGAACAACCAAAGTTTCACCTCCATAAGAAAGATGAACAACTTTCTCATCACAAATGATCCTTGCACGATGTCGAGACAACCAATCCATACCGATAATGATGTCAAAACTTCCAAGTTCTATGGGCATAAGGTCTATATTGAATGGGTGATTTAGGAAATTGTTGGTGCAACCACGAATAACGGTGTTTGTGTTAACTAAAGACCCATCGGCTAATTCAACAATGTAGGGAATGTCTAAGGTAGTTGGTTCTATGTTAAGTAAAGGTGCAAATGTAATAGAAACAAAACTTCTATCCGCTCCTGAATCAAATAAAATGGATGCATAACGATTATTAACGAGGAACGTACCCGTAACAACATTCGGGTCCTCACGGGCATCTTCTCCTCCCATAACATAAGCCCTTCCTCGAGCTACTCCTCCCTGATTCCCAGCTCTTTGATCATTCCTCTTTGGGCAATTGTACTGGAAATGACCCAACTCTCCACAACCATAACATGCTCCTGGTTGGTTCTGGTTAATTATTCCTCGTGGTGCTTTGCAGTCCTTAGTCCAATGACCGACCTTTCCACAGTTCTGACAAGCTCTAGGACAATTTCCAGGGTTATGATGAGTTCGACATTTGTTACACTTGGGTAGTTTTCCATTATATCCTTTTCCTTCTGTTGGTCCTGCAGCATAGACCTTTGCCGCTTCCTGCCTCTTAGGTGCTGGTTGGTTAGCATTTCCACCTTGGTTATTATCAAACTTCCTCTTGTTGTTATTGTTGTTTTGGTTATTGGGGTAGTTGCGGTTTCGGTTATTGTTATAGTTGTTGTTGTTGTTTCGAGTGTTGTTGTAGTTGGAACGGTTATTGTTGTTATTTGCAGCAGACTTTCCTTTCAACACTTGGACCATAAGTTTCTGAGTTATACGAATGGCCTCCTCCATTGTTTGTGGGTCGAAAGACATCACATCCCCTCGGATGCTTTCGGGTAATACCCCAGTAAAGTTCTCCATCTTTTTCTCAGCGTCCGGAACCATAGTTGGACACAGTGTAGCCAACTCCTGAAACTTCCTGATATAAGTTTCAATATCATCTCCTTTAGTTACTAACTGGTAGAATTTTGTTTCTAACTTTTGCACCTCAGTACGAGGGCAAAACTTCTTAGTCATCAGCTTTTTGAATTCAGCCCAAGTGAGTTTGTAAGCATTCTCCATACCAATGGGCTGAGCATACGAATTCCACCAAGACATGGCTTCATCCAGCAGCATACCTGTAGCAAACTTTACCTTGTTAACCTCCTGACAACCACACATGAGAAAAACGTTCTCAGTCTTCTCAAACCAGCGGATTAGAGCAACCGCTCCCTCAGTGCCCTTATACTTGATAGGATCACTAATCTTGAAATCCTTCCAAGTACATTCACGCCCAGTAGTGGGTTGAACCACTTCAGCAGCAGGTGGAACCTCAGCAGCCCTAGCAGCAACTTCAGCTCTCTCAGTCTCTAGAGCTTCTGCTATACTATCCCTGACCAACTTGCGGATAGCTGCTTGTGTCATAGCGGGTGGTTCCGATGTAGCCTTTGCTTTCTTTGCCACCATACTTCTGATAAATAATAATCGACAACAACCATGAGAAAACTATAATAGAAATAGTCATCGTACAAAAATATACGCCCACGACATGTATATATACAACCACAACAAGTATAAATACAACCACGACATGTACGAGTACAACCACAACCTGTAATAATACAACCACGACACGTATAGATACAACCACAACAAGTATAAATACGTTAACCATAAAGAGCAACCATGAAACATCATAAATATAATCACAACACATGAATATAATACATGAAAATTTCGGCCTACATGGACCGATATATATATATAGCACAACATTTCCAACATAGTAGAGTCGCACTTGATATATTTGTTTGTACAACAACAAAAGACTACAAGTTCTTGAACTACGTCCCACACCTCGGGACTAGGAAATAGTAAAAGCTAATACAATACTAGTCTATGTCTAGGCTCCTCCAGGTGCTCTAGATGGTCCAGGAGCTCCAGATGCTCCAGGCTCTCCCCTCAAGCGGCGAATCTCACGATCCATCGCAACCACGATCTCCTCCAGATGCTGAACTCGTAACTGAGAAGAAACATCCCTGCGCTCCAAAATAACCAACCTCTCTCGAAGCAATGCCAACTGATCTACCTGCTCCCACTGAGTCTCCTGTGTCGCCTGAGCTCTATCTCGAATCTCAGGTAACTCATCCCTAAGTAGCTCAATCTCCTCCTGGTGCCTCAACTGTCGTGCCTCAAGTCCATGGTATGTCACATCAATACCAACCCTGCCCTGAACCAAATCCTCAACCTGCTCCTCGACAGTCTCAAGTCGAGTAGTAATGATCTCATCAACTCTATACCCTAACCTATCGAATTGCTCCTGCTGAGCACCCATCTGATCCTCTAATGTGACGGCTGTAGGGCTCCTAGCCGCAGCCGCTCTAGAACTCTCACCTATGTGGTATACTGGTGGTGGTTCTGCTGATTCTGACTCTGTAGTGGTAGGTGAATCTGGAGTGGTAAACCTTGCGCGCTTCCTGAGCGGCAAGAGTGAGGTGGATATAGGGGTAGCAGTGGGTATGACTGGTGGTGATGGTGTAGGCACAGTAGGACTAGGTAGGGTCCTATAAGTAGATGTAGCATAACGAACTCTCTTACTAGCAACCTGGATAGTCTTATCCCTACGAAACATAAGTCTCGGCTCTGACTGAATAGTAGTAGTAGGAGATGGTGTGTCTGTGGGTACACGGGTGACATCAAGTGGTACAGTAGGATGGACATGAGGAGTAGGAGCCGTCTCCTCCTCCTCAAAAGGCTCAGTGTCATCATCTGATGCCAAAAGTGGCAACTCGGGTACAAGTGGACTAGGTGGTGGTGAACGGGCTGTAGAAGACATAGAGTCTTCAATATCGGAGTCTGTGATGGTGTACAGTATAACAACATTTGGGTTTGCAGACATGGTTCTGTGATAATCAAGGTGAAATAAAATGAATAACTCGTAATGAAATCACCTAAAACAATGAACATGCACTTATGATGACATGATGATATGCTATGATAATGTGGTTATAGTCTAGGGTCAATGATACATCCTAGTTCTCTATAACCTTAGCTCTGGTACCAATCTGTCACACCCCCAATTTACCTGACTTGTAGCGGAATGGAATGCCTGGGAGTGTAACTGTCATAGCACCATAACAAGGAAATATTGAACGACCTAAAGTGTCGTTTGGAAAATACATATCGTTTGATTTATTTAAAAGCATCCAGTGCTACAAAACATAGGTCCCCAAAGGTTGAAACGTTTATAGAAAACAAGTTCAGAAATGTCAAACGATAATTTACACAAGTGCATGAAAATCCAAAATATAGTGCGTCATCCCTGGCACACCCTAATGTGACTCCATGCATGTAATATGATGATGCCTTAGTTACCTGAAAATACATTGCGAAAACGGTCAACACGAATGTTGGTGAATAATCATAGGTTTATGAAATGTAATGTTTGTACGGCCACCACAAGTATAAATGCATGACAAAAGTCACGTAAAATAGTACAATAGACCTTAAGCTCATGACACCGAAGCTATGACTGATGAAATTCTATGCCCCTCCCGAATGTTCTGCCAAACACTCAAATGTAAAAGACATGACATGCATCCGCTTACTGTTGGTACTCACTACCACGGATGGAGGCGTCACCCTCGATAGATCTATCCACTCACTCTCGCTTAACGGTAAATTAACGGTTCATGATGTTACAGGGGACTTATCACATGGCAGACAAGCTACTTAAGCTATGTACATAGGTTTTGATACTTGGGCTCGTACTGAAATGGTGCAATGTATTCTCCCCCGTGGGATTTGAAAACAATAAAAATGTATACGGGGCTATGAAAACTCACCTCAACTGATGATACTAATGATAATATGAAGTGAACAACAATGCACGGTTAGCTGCCGCAACCTAAAATGAATGATGAATGATCTTGTTTAGATCACCAAATGATGTTATGAATGTCCATGCTCATGTTCCTATACCACTCTACTCTTTGGAAAAACACTTGTGTTATCAATAATATATAATCCAAGAATTTGGAAAAATATTGCTATTAGAAAATATAATAAGCTAGTTGTAATATATATATACTTATATATATATCGTATGTTTCCATGTTAGTGTTGAAATCCTCGGGTTGTAATCCTTGAAATATCGCCTTGAAATGATGAAAATATACTTGTAATAACTAATACTTCATTACTTATAAAATTTGGTACTTAATATTATTTCTAGCTTATAAAAGTACTTCGTAGTTTTAGTGCCAATTTTTATTAAAAGCTGTCAAATAAAAATGGGTTTAGCCGATATTCAAACGTGAATATCTTTGTCGTTACTTGTCCGTTTTACTTGTTCTTTATATCCACGGTTACGTCTTAGTATGTAGTAATATATTTTGGAAAGCTCGGCTCCTCCGGGTTACGTCT
>CM060700.1:246645695-246665695 GCA_030686995.1 Artemisia argyi | reverse complement strand
CTTACGCAAAAGGCATGGGTTACGCAAAAGTTGAAGTTTACGCGTAAAGCTCTACGCATAAGTTTCCAAACAGGTCTACGCGTAACTTTATGCGTAAACGGGTCAAAAGAAATAAGTTACGCGTAAACTTGCCAAAAGAAAAAAACAGAAAAGTAGATGAAGCAGAAGAAGACCTTGACCACGACACCATCCAAATACCAAATACCACAACTCCATGACCTCAGCTTATCTACATCAGTCCAATAGCTTTTTGTCCAAAATCATAACATTGAAAAGAAAAAAGAAATGGTACGAGAAGCTGTAGCAACACCTCCAAATACAAATGATCAACTCCATTACAAATGGTCCATTCAAGCCAAGACAAGTTCAAATTGAAGGTAATCCAAATACAACACCTCCTACTCAACCATTCGTGTGTGAACAAACAGAAGCAGATTACACAGAGGAAGACAAGAAGCAGATCGCCGCTGATTATATGGCAATGCATTTAATCCAACTTGGATTACCACGGGAGATCTTTGCTGCGGTCGATAGTTGTGAAACTGCTTATGCTATGTGGGAACGTGTTAGAAGGATATGTCATGGAACAGAGATTGGACAACAGGACATTGAGAACAAACTTCTTACTGAAAGGGAGAATTTCACATCCACTAAAGGTGAACAGATTGAATCTTACTACACAAGGTTTTGCACTTTGATGAATGAGTTAATCAGAAACAAGTTGACACCTCGAACAATTGCAACAAACATCAAATTCATCAATAACCTTCCAGAAGAATGGGGTCGTTATGTTACTATTGTGAATCAAACAAAGGATTTACATAAGGTGAATTATGATCAACTCTATGATTTTCTGAAACAAAACCAAGCTGAGGCTAATGAAGTAAGGAAAGAAAGATTGGCAAAGAATCATGATCCTCTTGCATTAATTGCTACTACACCAACACCATTACCAGTGAACACACAACAATCATCATCATCTTCCACTCACAACTACATGCAACCTTCATACATTCAAAAAACAACACCGGTCTACCAACAACAGTTCTACCCACAGCAACAACAACATGCTATTCCACAACAGCAATACCAACAATTCCAAGAACCAGAATTCACTGAAAATGATGAAGCTAATGCAGCATTGACCCAAGCGTTTGCTTTTCTGTCTAAGGCATTCCAAGGACGTTATTCTACACCAACAAACAACAACCAAAGGATTTCATCGAACACTCGCAACAAGCAAATTGCTCAGCCGAGTTTCAATATGGGCAATGGAGGCCAAATGGTTGGAGTTTATGGGAATCAGCAAGGATATACTACTGGAATTAATATGGGGAATCAGAATATGCTGAATGCAGGGAATCAGAATGCAGGAAATCTGTATGGTCAGTATGCAGGGAATCAGTTGGGTCAGTTTGTTGGAAATCAGAGGGGTCAGAATGTTGGTCATCAGGCAATGGGTAATCAGAATAGAAATGTTGCAGCTCCAGTAGTTGGGAATTTGGGAAATGTGAATCAGGGTAATACGGTTAAGTGTTTCAACTGTCAGGGTGTAGGTCATATGGCAAGGAACTGTCCTACTAAGCCGAACAAGAAAGATCTAGAGTACTTGCAGAAAGCAGTGATGTTGGCACAAAAGGTTCAGGCAGGGTTTCAGTTGAACGCAGAGGAGAATGATTTTATGGCTCTTATGGATGACATGGAAGATATAGAGGATATCGATGCGAACTGCATATTCATGGCGAATCTTCAAGAAGCTAAGTATGACACGGATTCTGATACACTTCCTGTTTATGACACCAATGCACCATCTGAGGTATCAAACTTCAACACATGTCACAATAATGATATATTTGATATGTCTCCTCATGAGGAACAACATTCTGAGAAGCTAGCACCCACTTATGATACATACCTGGACACGCCAAGTAGTAGCAATACTCCTTCAGCAACTCCAGATGTGGATCATAATGGAGGCTTCGTTTCACAGCATGCTGAGAATGATGAGGAAACACGTGCTTTGTTTGAATCATTATTGAATAATTGTCGTATTGAAATTTAGAATGTGAAAAAGGTCAATCGCGATGTTAAGGCCGCGAATGTTAAATTGACCGCTGAGCTTGAGAGTTACAAAGAAAATGTTAAAGCTTTTGAATTTCATAACAAAAGATTGTCTGAATTAGAAACTGGTTATCAAAATTCCGTTTCAAGGGAAAAACAATTGCAACTCAAGTTTGATACACTTGATGTTAACTCTTTCAAAAAGATAAAATCTTTAAACGCGGAAATTTCTGATTTACAAAACCAACTTTCTAAACAAAAGTCAGCTTATACCAATCTTGAAAAAGAAAGGGACGAGCTGAAAAAGGACTTTGCAAAGAAAGAAGACAAACTTTTGGCCGAAATCGTAGAGTCAGAACACATGATTGCTCATTTAGAAGAATTGGTGGTTAAATCGGGTCAGTCAAGTCAAACAATGAAAATGATTTCAAATCAAACTAATCCGGTTTACCATACGAAACATAAAGTGGCTCTTGGTAACAACACCCCCAGTAATCTCAAGAAAGCTCAGCAAGAACAGAATGTTTTGTATAATGGTAATGTGATTTACACTAAACATGATCCTCCCGTCGTTCGGGATTCTGTGCAAACGATAGAACATGTCGAAGAGAGCATAATTAAAATGAAACAAAAGGATTTGAAACCCATTGATTACAACAAATTGAACAAACTTTCGGGAATTACTTTTGTTCCACAAAAAGAACCATCTGTGTTTTCCATAAAACGACCATTCTCAAAAATGTTTTCTAAGAAAGTAATTGTTTCCAAATCTCTTTCAAAAATGGAACAAATTTCTTCTAACAACACTTTTAATACAAGTGAGGCTAGAGAAATTTTGGATGACGTTAAAAAGAGAATTCAAGAACTTCAAAATATTGTTGCTTCTAAAACTATAATCAATATTAACAACTGGCATTCCAGTTTTCATATTGAGCAGAAAAAAGTTTTTGAAAACGAAATTACTATCCCACTGAATAACATCAGTGCGAGGGTAATCCATTTTGAACAAGCTTTCTTAAAAGAAACGGTCGACTTTGTCAAGGACCACAAATCCCTGGTAAACGAAGCTAATGATACTCGTGAAAACATAAATGTTTTGGAAAACCTGAATGATTCTCTCTTCGAAGCTGTTATGACCACTGACATTATGTCCATCATTTGACAAACATATTCTGTTCAAGACGATGAAAGACTGAGAGCTGAGACCTCCGAAATTGTTTCAAAATATGAAAATGCTCTTATAAAGCTTGAAAAAGAAAATGTGTCATATTTTAAACAACTTGATCGCAAAAAGGAAGAATGCAAGTATGACAAATTGTCGTATGAGCGTGCCTTAAAGAACATGAAAGCGCAAAATGATCTTTTGAGGGCTCAGCTTGAAAGTCAAAAAGGGAAGGGTGAGGAAACTAAGTTTGCAAAACCGTCGACTTCGGAGAAACCAAATGTTTCAAACACGGTTCAAAAACCAAAGATGTCAATTTCACGGTTTGCTCCAAAAGTTGATAAGAAAAAGGATTTGACAAAACCAGTCACTCCAACACCCTTGCCTAAGAAAAGTTAAAATGTTAAGATTGTTGATAAAGGAAAAGCGGTTGTCGAAACACCAAAAGTGATAGCACCTGGCCTTTTTAGGATTAGTCCCACTAATGCGTCTGCCTCCACTTCTAAGACAAATGCGTGCAAAAAGGATAATTCTAAAGAGTCTAGTGATGCTAAAAAGGACAACAATATAAATCCTAATGTGTGTGTCTTACCTTCTACAGGATTAGAATGCACCTCTAGGAGCAGCAGACTAAAGCCTAGGAGCAATACAAGGAACAATAGAGTCTCGCATGTTTCTACGAGTAGTAGCAAGAATAAAGTTGAAGAAGTAGAAGAACACCCTAGGAATTTATCGCTTTGTAATAAGAAACATGATTCATCTGAATGTAATGTCGAAAGTACTGGTTCTAATGCATGTAATGACTCTGTTTGTTTAATATGCAAGAAATGTTTAATTAATGATGTTCATGATGAATGTGTTTCTAAGAATGTGAATGTTACGCCTGAACAGAAGTATGTTCCAAAGGGAACTAGTGCTAGATCTAGATCTATAGAAAGATTAGTTGCACGCTTTAGGTCTACCACTAGTAGTCGAATGCCTAGGAACTACCTTAAGTTTTGTATGTGGATACCAACGGGTAGAGAGTTCACTCTTAAGGATGGCAAATTGGAATTTGTTCAAAATAAAAATGTTGCAATCTTTGATAAGTGTGATTCTGCTTTTACTCCTAACCACATGGAACCAAATTCAAAACGGTTTCCAAATACAAACTCTTCTGTTCTTGGCAGGTTATCGAATTATGTCTTTGGATCGTCGACTCGGGTTGCTCCAAGCACATGACCGGGAATTTAAAGCTGCTGATCAATTTTGTCTGGAAATTCATGGGAACTGTACGCTTTGGAAATGATCATGTAGCAGCTATTCTGGGTTATGGAGATCTTCGGTTTGAGAATTTTTTAATCACTCGAGTTTACTACGTCGAAGGGTTGGGACACAACTTGTTTTCAGTCGGGCAGTTTTGTGATGCAGATTTAGAAGTTGCATTCAGGAGAAACACGGTTTTTATTAGAAATTTGGTTGGTGATGATCTCTTAACTGGTAATCGTGGTACAAACTTGTACGCCATCGACATCAACCAAATGGCTTCTACATCACCAATTTGTCTCATGACAAGGGCAACCGAAACTAAGTCCTGGCTGTGGCATAGACGTTTATCCCATCTCAATTTTGACACGATCAACAAGTTAGCCAAAGACAACATCGTCACCGGACTTCCTAAGTTCAAATACACCAAGGAACACCTATGCCCATCATGCGAACAAGGAAAAAGTAAAAGAGCATCATATAAACCCAAAACCGTACCTAGTTCGGAAGCAAGGTTACATATGTTGCACATGGACTTATGTGGCCCAATGAGAGTTGAAAGCATTAATGGGAAGAAGTATATTCTTGTTATTGTTGATGATTATTCAAGATATACTTGGGTAAAGTTTCTGAGATCAAAAGATGAAGCACCAGGCATCATCATCACCTTTCTGAAGCGTATTCAAGTTCTACTTCAAGCTCCAGTAAGGATTGTAAGAACAGATAATGGCACAGAATTCACTAATCAGGAGTTAAGAACCTACTTTGAAGACGTTGGAATAACACACCAAACATCAGCTGTTAGAACTCCATAGCAGAATGGGGTAGTTGAAAGAAGAAACAGAACTCTTGTGGAAGCTGCTCGCACAATGCTAATCTTTTCTAGTGCACCACTATTCTTATGGGCTGATGCTGTTGCCACTGCTTGTTTCACTCAGAATCGATCCCTAGTACATCCAAGATTCAATAAAACCCCATATGAGCTAGTGAACAACCGTAAACCTGACATCTCTTTCCTTCACGTGTTTGGCGCTTTATGTTATCCGACGAACGACAGAGAAGATCTAGGAAAGTTGAAAGCTAAGGGTGATATTGGAATCTTCATTGGATATTCAGAAAACTCGAGGGCATTCAGGGTGTATAATAGACGTCTAAAAAGGATAATGGAGACGATGAATGTGAAGTTTGACGAAATTTCACAAATGGCTTCTGAGAGACTCGCTCTAGAACCCGCGCTTAATCCAATGGCTTCTAATCAAAACGGATTAGGACCCGCACCAAACATGCAGACTTCTGGACACATCAGTTCAGGACTCGTGCCTCAAGGAGCTCAGTCAACAAACACGGATAAACCTTCAGAACAAGATCTGGAAAATTTCTTCGAGTTAATGTTTGATGAATACTATGGTGGAACTTCGACAAATGCATCTCATCTACATTCCGCTGCACCCGCTGATGAGTGTGTAAATACTCATCATTTTTGTCTTATATGAACTGCCAAAACATACAAAAACACCCAAATATGTATCAAAATACTTAAAATATCTTAGAGGTGTGTTTTATATGTTTCAAACACAAAATATGCAAAAACAAATGAAAAATGTACAAAGTTTGCATAATTGGCAGTTTCAGTCCCTCAAGTTTCACAATTTGGCAAAACTAGTCCCTGAAGGTTTTAAATTAATAAAAAGTCAACTTTAGTCCATGGGAAGTCAAAACATGTTCACAAATAGTCCCTGGATGAAAGTTTTAACAAACTGGCAACTTTTACCCCTCAAAATCCAAATTTGGCATAAAAGGTCCCTGAACTTTCAAAACTTGACAAAATCACTCCCTGGTGAAATATTTTTGGATAAAAGTTCATTTTTGGTCCTTGGGAAATCACAGGTTGGCAACATTAGTCCTTGGGTGAAAATTGGGAAAGTTACAAGATTGGTCCCTGAACTTTGGATTTTGGCAGAATTAGTCCCTGGATATTCAACTTTGGAAATTATTCAACTATGGCCTTAAATAATTGAAATGTGGCAAGAAATATCCCTGGACTAACTTTGGAAGATTGTTAAACCAAGCCCTTCAGAAACAGAAAATTACATATCTAGTCCTTGTGATTTACATCTACTAAAACCAAACGGACCTAGTGTATTATAAATCCAAATCCAAACCAAACAAACAGCCCACCCTACTCCCTATTTCCTGGCCCAATCCTAAGCCCAAAAACAAACCCACCCTGTTTTTATAATACCACGGTCAACCCTGTGGTCAAAACCACTCACCCCTAACCTTTCCCTCCCACACAACACTGCAAATACCACCAGTGGTATTATCCCCTGCCACTCCCCTACTTGTCCACCACTCTCACCCATCACCTTCACCACCCCTACCCTACTCTGCAACCCTACCCTACCCTACCCAATTGCAGCCACATACCTAATTGGCTCAAAAAGCTTTTTCCCGCCAAATTGATAAGTGAATAAGAGACTCCTATTGGCTGCTATGAGAGGTGGGATTTGACCATTGGGACCCACACAAGACTCTGAGATGCTACAAAAGGAAGAAGAAGCAGTGTGGAAGATTTATTAGATTAAGTAGTGTAGTTTTAGTTTTATGTAATCGACTGTAGTGTAATTTTATTTTAAAGTTATAATTCCAGTTAAATTAAGTTGTTTCCAGTTATTTAAGTGTATTGTAAACTATCTTTAACCTTTAATCTCAATCTGGTTCAATTAATTTAGAATTAGCATTTTTGACTGAATTTGACAAATTCAGGCAACTTTGTTAAGTGTTGTTGATTTGTGTTATTCTCAGTTTTATTAATCTCATTCTCAAGTTATGGAAGCTCTCAAAACATATATTTCAATCTCATTCAGTTTATTTCCATTAAGCAAAAATACAAAATAAAATAAAAATAAAATAAAAAATGATGGAACTGGGTGAGCAAGGTGAGCAAGGATGGATGGCAGTTGGTTTAGAGCTCATGGGAGCACCTAGGTGGTTCACATGATTTGGGTTCTCAGTCTCATTTGACTCCTCACAGTTATGATATCATGTAGGTATTTCCATACAATTTGATCATGATTTTCATTAAGTTGTTATTTGATTCTTGTAGCTGTTAATTTTTATGTTTCTAAATTAGTTAAGCCTTATTAGTAATTAATCAGTTAAGCTTGGTCAATAGTTTAGTGGTCTGCTTTGAATAATTGAAAACAGTTTAGGTTTATAGGGGTGTTTGGTTTATGCTTGTGCATCAGTCTCATAGGTAGCTCAGGTCCTTTTTGTGTTTGAAACATGTCTATGTAGGTTATATTAGCCAAATGCAAACAAGAACCAATGGTCTTGTAGACAAATAGTCAAATTCATTTGTGATCT
This sequence comes from Artemisia argyi, assembly GCA_030686995.1. Lineage (NCBI taxonomy): Eukaryota > Viridiplantae > Streptophyta > Magnoliopsida > Asterales > Asteraceae > Artemisia > Artemisia argyi. Next base: position 246,657,861 of record CM060700.1, on the reverse strand, counting down.
CATTTTTTTTAGCCATCTGTTAGACTTTTAAGTAGCCAAATCACCATTTTAGCTTTAAAAGTTGATAAGTTAGCTTAATTTAATCTTAGTATAGCTTAAAACATCACAATTAGTCATCTAGATTAGTTAGAATTTCATATTAGTCAAAATTAGTTCATAAGTAAAAAGTCAAATTGCATATCATTTGGCAGAAATCCAAAACTTGGGGGAATTTATTAGAATTTTGTGTAGTGAATTAAGCCTTAAGCTTTCTAGGATTAGTAACCCCCCACCTTAGCTTTAGGAATCAAGCTTTACTTAAATTTTAGGATTTTTCTTGTGGGCCCCACAAGTCACCAAAGTGACTTACAGGGTTGAGGTCTGCCCTGTCTCAGCAGCACCACCACCACCACCACCACTTGGTGGTGGTTTTCTGATCAATCTAGTGGGCCCCAGGCCATGAACCTTGCTTCTTTCAATCCCCCCCCCCCCCTGGTAGACTTAAATCATTGACCTTTGGTTTGACCTTGGAAGCCCTGGGCCCCACTTGAAATCACCAAAGAAAGCTGTCCCACTTTTCAGTTGCATTACAAGTTCCAAGTGCTTTTTAATACCTTATTAGCTTATTCTGAGTTCCCCAATTGTCTTTTCTAGCTTATACAAGTTCCATAAGCTTATTTGGATCAGTTTCAACCCTTGTGGGTCCCACACACGCTAGTTTTAGCCCATTTTGCTTTTTGGTCAACTGTGGTCAACTGTTGAGCTAATTAGCTTGTTCCAGCTTATTTTTAAGTTTCCAAAAAGTTTGTTTTTACAAAAGTTATTTATTTTTATGTATAATATAGGTTTGTAAAATAAAAATCAAGAAAAACAAATAAAAAATTAAGTGATAGTTTCTATTTAATTAAATTTAATTTTAATTTCCATTTTTACATTTTTATTAAGTAAGTTGTGTTTTAATATTTTTAATAATTTCATATTAGGTTAAAATAGTTATAATAAATTTTTCAGATTTTTATTTTACCATTTGGTATTTATTAGAATTAATATTAGTTATATTAGAAATTAATTAATAATTAGATTAAAATAGCATAATTAGTTTTTATTAATCAAAACCTTGTTTTTATATTTTTTATAGCTTTTATATGTTATAAAGTAATTTTAGAAATTTTATTAGAATTTTTACTGTTCATTTAGTATTTTTCTTAATTTAAAATAGTTTAATTAGTTAATTAATGTTTAATAAGTAATTAATTAATATAAAATCCACAAAAAGACAAAAACATTTATTTTTATTTTTAAAACTTATTTTTAGTTATTTTATAATTTTAGAAATTTTATTTTCATTTTTCTAGTATTTAATTAGTAGTAAATTATATTTAAGTATTTTAATTATTAATAATTAGTAATAAATAGTATTTAATTAATATTAAATAATTAATTAGGGTTTAAATTTATTTTAATTTTCTAAAAATTTTCTTTTACCTTTTAGTTTGTAAAAAAGTCATTTTCACCCCCTGGGTGTTTTCAGATTTCCGTTTTCATTTTTTATTTGGTACGTTTACGTTTTATTTAAACGTAATTTACGCGTTTTTAGGTTTTAAACGTTTCTGGTTTTTCTGACTTTCCAGTATTCTTAATATAGTGTATTTAAGCTGTTTTCTTTCATATCCCAGTAGTGTAATCATCACCACTCATTTATATCCATTTTCATCCAAATTCACCCGATCACGAAACCGTTTTAATACCATCCACACCTCGTCGGGACATAACGACCCGGGGAAACCCTATACTTCCACAGAGCATTGGTTCTAGGCTATCTTTGACTTGTTGACCTTGGTCAATAATAATAAGACGGTTCGGGCTCAATCAATTTTTGGCGCCGCTGCCGGGGAGGTTGTGCGCGTATTCTACACGGTTTTGCGTATTAGTGAACCTGGATATACATCCATTGTATATTTACCATCCCTTGTTCATATTTTCTTGTTTTAAAAACAAAACTGTTTCTGAAAACTTTGTAAAATTAGTTTTCAACAAACACAAAAAACACAAAAAGATTTTCTTTCTGATAAAATGTTTTCCAAAAACACCAAAAATATCCATCTTTACCCTCTCACCTTTTTGATTCTCCATTTCTTACCCTCTAAAACCTTTTGATTCTTTCTATGTCTCATCCACATTTTCTGATTTGTCAGTGGTGTGGTAATCCTTATAATGGTGGCAATTGCCCCAGTTGTGGCATGGTAGAGTCAGGAAACGGGTCTGTCTATAACCAGAATCCCTATTCCTACCATGACACAACTGATTCATTCCATCAGTTACCACACCATGAGACTCAGCAGTTTTACTGTTGTGAGTACTGTGGTGGTTCACACTATAGTTCTGATTGTCAATCGGGAAACACGCTTGTCTATGAGCAGTTTCCTGATAACAATTTAGATTCTAGCACATACGACTCACAGCCTCAACAGTTTTACTGTTGTGATTACTGTGGAGGTCCACACTTTAGCTCTGATTGTCAAACGAGGAATCCATTTCCTTGTAACAATTATGACTCTTCGTATCAAGACCAACCTCCACAGTGTCAAACTATCCTAGCAACTCCTCAAATCCAGCAAGACTTTTTAGAAGTTCTTGAGAAATTTAAAGAACTTAAGGAGGAGTTAGCTAATATTTCACTCCGCCAAACTCCAAATTCTTCTTGTGCTTATTGTGGGGGTCCTCATAGTGATTTTCAATGTCAACCTTACGGTTTTGACACATCCACATCCCCACAATTCCCTTTCATTCCAAATTCTCGTGGAAAAACTATGGCATAATTACTTGCTGAAGAACGAGAATCTGGAAAAAGCATGGAAGAATTATTGGCTGAGCAACGAGCAGCTAAATTTCGTGCTAATATTCGTGATACTGCTCTATCTGATGACTATGATGACAGTGATGATGAAGATAACATTGTTATTATTCAAAAAGATTCATCAAGTTCATCAGTTGATATCCCAGCAGTTGAGATTCCATCTCAAACAACTGCTATCACACCCGAAGTTCACACTCACTCTCCAAGCATGGGGGATGAGCATCTTGACACTGTTCCTTCAAAGGAATCGGACGAATTCATAAAGTCTAGTGTTGAGATCCTTGTCCCAATCCCAGGAGAGTCACAGGGAACTTTGAATCATGTGTGTGATCTACCTTCTCACCCTAAAAATCCAAAAGATCATTTTGAGACCTTCTCCGATTTTAATGATGATTACACATCTTATGGAGAAGTTGAGTATGAGGAGGCACCATTTCCTCATTCGGATGTTGACCCTCTTATTAAGGAAGTCACAAACGAACTTACTCACATCAATCCACTTCCTTTGGGAAATGATGATGGTCTCATTGATTTTGAAGCCGATGTGGGAGAAAATGAAAATCTTTTAAACTCTAATCCCAACATCGAGCTTAGTACTTCCCATGCTGATGAAAATTCTTTATCTTCTGGAGACATCAGTCATGTGGAAGACTTGCCTTCCGAGCTAGTTAGCTTAGAAGAAGAGAATGATGAGATTGACACTGAAATCAAGGATGAAGCACTTCGTGCTACATTAGTGAAAGTCAATCTCCTCATTTCTAAAATCGAGGCTTTCAAAGAGAAACCTATTTCATCTCCTATCCCCATAAAGGATAGTGACATTCTCTCCGATGACCCTATACCGGAATTTGAAGCCTTTACTTTTGATCCTATGGGAGAGAAGATTAGTGGCAGTACCACTTCTCATTCTCATAATTCTCTCCCCGATTATGAATCATTTACCTTCGATGAGTTCTCCTGTGAACTCACGTACATCAATCCAGAATATGATTCATTCACATTTGATGAGTTCTCCTGTGAACTCACTCATGTCATGACTCCTCCGGAGTTTGATATCCCGGGGGGAGATGCTCTCAATGATGAGAGTTTGCAAATTCCCACCCACCCTCCCGGGATGTTTACGAGCTTAACCTTTGAAATCCAAAATCAGGCTAATGAGCCTGCCTTCGAGGAAGAAGATCTTATCATGATTTTCATCATGGTTTTCTTCCTTTTCTTCACCTATAAGGTGACTTCTCCTGTTCTTCACTCCTTCGGGAATGAAGACATTATCTTTGATCCCGGCATTTTCATTTACCATTATTTTGGGCCGGGATTATGTCTCATCGGTGTGGAACTTTCACGTGCTTCAAATGTTTATCCAAACATCTTGAATGAAAGTCCGATGCAGATTATTTCTTCCACATCATGCTTCCCCATGGACTAATTAATTCGGGGTCGAGTCAAGCTCGCGACTCGGTAAACAAAAAATGAGCATGCTTATAGGGTTTTCACCCTAAGTGTGGGGGAGTCCCCCATGCTATGATTATAGAAGTGAAAATACAAAATGATGTTTTCCACGCTTAGCTTGTAATGTTACCCTTTTACGTTCAAAATGTCGGCATAATAGCCGGGACTTTGAATATTGAGGACAATATTCATGATTAGTGTGGGGGGGTATTCGCTATTCTAGTGAATTTTATCACATTTTACTATCTTATACCCCCGTTTTTGACCAAAATTTTTCAAAATTTTTTCACTTGAGCTCAAAATTTTTTGTGGTAATCAATCCGCCTTGTCTAAACGACAAAAGGGATTGGCTAGTCCAGGAGCAAACGGCTCTTGGTAAAGACATCTCAAATCCGTTGACGGCTTGCAATTTGCCCAAAATTGCATGGTTCCTCAACTCCCCCGTATCCTCATAAGCAAATGAGTTGGCTAGCCCGCAAGATTATGGCTTGTGGTAAAGGCAGTGGAAAATCCATAATTGGTAATCAGCTCACCAAGATGTTGACTTAGTCCATCAAGAGTTGGCTAGTCCAGAAGCAAACGGCTTTTGGTAAAGACTAATCAAATCCGTTGACAGCTGGTGGTTTGCTCAAAATCACACGGTTATCAGGTGTGCCACAGTTCTTACACCTGGCTACTCCAGAAGTGATGGCTTTTGGTAAAGAGTTTAAAATCTATTAATTTTTCTCAAAAGATTGCTAGGGACTAGCAATAGTTTAGTGTGGGGGATTGATGAGTGTGTAAATACTCATCATTTTTGTATTATATGAACTGCCAAAACATACAAAAACACCCAAATATGTATCAAAATACTTAAAATATCTTAGAGGTGTGTTTTATATGTTTCAAACACAAAATATGCAAAAACAAATGAAAAATGTACAAAGTTTGCATAATTGGCAGTTTCAGTCCCTCAAGTATCACAATTTGGCAAAACTAGTCCCTGAAGGTTTTAAATTAATAAAAAGTCAACTTTAGTCCATGGGAAGTCAAAACATGTTCACAAATAGTCCCTGGATGAAAGTTTTAACAAACTGGCAACTTTTACCCCTCAAAATCCAAATTTGGCATAAAAGGTCCCTGAACTTTCAAAACTTGACAAAATCACTCCCTGGTGAAATATTTTTGGATAAAAGTTCATTTTTGGTCCTTGGGAAATCACAGGTTGGCAACATTAGTCCTTGGGTGAAAATTGGGAAAGTTACAAGATTGGTCCCTGAACTTTGGATTTTGGCAGAATTAGTCCCTGGATATTCAACTTTGGAAATTATTCAACTATGGCCTTAAATAATTGAAATGTGGCAAGAAATATCCCTGGACTAACTTTGGAAGATTGTTAAACCAAGCCCTTCAGAAACAGAAAATTACATATCTAGTCCTTGTGATTTACATCTACTAAAACCAAACGGACCTAGTGTATTATAAATCCAAATCCAAACCAAACAAACAGCCCACCCTACTCCCTATTTCCTGGCCCAATCCTAAGCCCAAAAACAAACCCACCCCGTTTTTATAATACCACGGTCAATCCTGTGGTCAAAACCACTCACCCCTAACCTTTCCCTCCCACACAACACTGCAAATACCACCAGTGGTATTATCCCCTGCCACTCCCCTACTTGTCCACCACTCTCACCCATCACCTCCACCACCCCTACCCTACTCTGCAACCCTACCCTACCCTACCCAATTGCAGCCACATACCTAATTGGCTCAAAAAGCTTTTTCCCGCCAAATTGATAAGTGAATAAGAGACTCCTATTGGCTGCTATGAGAGGTGGGATTTGACCATTGGGACCCACACAAGACTCTGAGATGCTACAAAAGGAAGAAGAAGCAGTGTGGAAGATTTATTAGATTAAGTAGTGTAGTTTTAGTTTTATGTAATCGACTGTAGTGTAATTTTATTTTAAAGTTATAATTCCAGTTAAATTAAGTTGTTTCCAGTTATTTAAGTGTATTGTAAACTATCTTTAACCTTTAATCTCAATCTGGTTCAATTAATTTAGAATTAGCATTTTTGACTGAATTTGACAAATTCAGTCAACTTTGTTAAGTGTTGTTGATTTGTGTTATTCTCAGTTTTATTAATCTCATTCTCAAGTTATGGAAGCTCTCAAAACATATATTTCAATCTCATTCAGTTTATTTCCATTAAGCAAAAATACAAAATAAAATAAAAATAAAATAAAAAATGATGGAACTGGGTGAGCAAGGTGAGCAAGGATGGATGGCAGTTGGTTTAGAGCTCATGGGAGCACCTAGGTGGTTCACATGATTTGGGTTCTCAGTCTCATTTGACTCCTCACAGTTATGATATCATGTAGGTATTTCCATACAATTTGATCATGATTTTCATTAAGTTGTTATTTGATTCTTGTAGCTGTTAATTTTTATGTTTCTAAATTAGTTAAGCCTTATTAGTAATTAATCAGTTAAGCTTGGTCAATAGTTTAGTGGTCTGCTTTGAATAATTGAAAACAGTTTAGGTTTATAGGGGTGTTTGGTTTATGCTTGTGCATCAGTCTCATAGGTAGCTCAGGTCCTTTTTGTGTTTGAAACATGTCTATGTAGGTTATATTAGCCAAATGCAAACAAGAACCAATGGTCTTGTAGCCAAATAGTCAAATTCATTTGTGATCTCATTTTTTTTAGCCATCTGTTAGACTTTTAAGTAGCCAAATCACCATTTTAGCTTTAAAAGTTGATAAGTTAGCTTAATTTAATCTTAGTATAGCTTAAAACATCACAATTAGTCATCTAGATTAGTTAGAATTTCATATTAGTCAAAATTAGTTCATAAGTAAAAAGTCAAATTGCATATCATTTGGCAGAAATCCAAAACTTGGGGGAATTTATTAGAATTTTGTGTAGTGAATTAAGCCTTAAGCTTTCTAGGATTAGTAACCCCCTCACCTTAGCTTTAGGAATCAAGCTTTACTTAAATTTTAGGATTTTTCTTGTGGGCCCCACAAGTCACCAAAGTGACTTGCAGGGCTGAGGTCTGCCCTGTCTCAGCCGCACCACCACCACCACCACTTGGTGGTGGTTTTCTGATCAATCTAGTGGGCCCCAGGCCATGAACCTTGCTTCTTTCAATCCCCCCCTGGTAGACTTCAATCATTGACCTTTGGTTTGACCTTGGAAGCCCTGGGCCCCACTTGAAATCACCAAAGAAAGCTGTCCCACTTTTCAGTTGCAATACAAGTTCCAAGTGCTTTTTAATACCTTATTAGCTTATTCTGAGTTCCCCAATTGTCTTTTCTAGCTTATACAAGTTCCATAAGCTTATTTGGATCAGTTTCAACCCTTGTGGGTCCCACACATGCTAGTTTTAGCCCATTTTGCTTTTTGGTCAACTGTGGTCAACTGTTGAGCTAATTAGCTTGTTCCAGCTTATTTTTAAGTTTTCAAAAAGTTTGTTTTTACAAAAGTTATTTATTTTTATGTATAATATAGGTTTGTAAAATAAAAATCAAGAAAAACAAATAAAAAATTAAGTGATAGTTTCTATTTAATTAAATTTAATTTTAATTTCCATTTTTACATTTTTATTAAGTAAGTTGTGTTTTAATATTTTTAATAATTTCATATTAGGTTAAAATAGTTATAATAAATTTTTCAGATTTTTATTTTACCATTTGGTATTTATTAGAATTAATATTAGTTATATTAGAAATTAATTAATAATTAGATTAAAATAGCATAATTAGTTTTTATTAATCAAAACCTTGTTTTTATATTTTTTATAGCTTTTATATGTTATAAAGTAATTTTAGAAATTTTATTAGAATTTTTACTGTTCATTTAGTATTTTTCTTAATTTAAAATATTTTAATTAGTTAATTAATGTTTAATAAGTAATTAATTAATATAAAATCCACAAAAAGACAAAAACATTTATTTTTATTTTTAAAACTTATTTTTAGTTATTTTATAATTTTAGAAATTTTATTTTCATTTTTCTAGTATTTAATTAGTAGTAAATTATATTTAAGTATTTTATTTATTAATAATTAGTAATAAATAGTATTTAATTAATATTAAATAATTAATTAGGGTTTAAATTTATTTTAATTTTCTAAAAATTTTCTTTTACCTTTTAGTTTGTAAAAAAGTCATTTTCACCCCCTGGGTGTTTTCAGATTTCCGTTTTTATTTTTTATTTGGTACGTTTACGTTTTATTTAAACGTAATTTACGCGTTTTTAGGTTTTAAACGTTTCTGGTTTTTCTGACTTTCCAGTATTGTTAATATAGTGTATTTAAGCTGTTTTCTTTCATATCCCAGTAGTGTAATCATCACCACTCATTTATATCCATTTTCATCCAAATTCACCCGATCACGAAACCGTTTTAATACCATCCACACCTCGTCGGGACATAACGACCCGGGGAAACCCTATACTTCCACGGAGCATTGGTTCTAGGCTATCTTTGACTTGTTGACCTTGGTCAATAATAATAAGACGGTTCGGGCTCAATCACCCGCTCAAAACCATCAACCACCACCATCTCAAGATGCATCTACAACAGTTGAAGCTGAAGCACCAACGACCTCAACATCATCAACATCTACTCAAGCAACTCCAGTTATTGAATCTGTTCTACCAAGAGTTGATGAGCAAAATCAAACTACAAATTTTCAAGAAGAACCTACATCTAATTCAAACGATGTTGCGTTAGAAGGAGAAGAAGAAGTATTTGAAAACCCGTTTGCATCAGACTCTGCTGAATCTTCTTCAAGGTTACAAGAACCATCTAACACACATTCGTTCAACCAAAGGTACCCTTCTACATTTCAATGGACAAAAGACCATCCGTTAGTACATGTTATTGGTGATCCTTCAATGCCAGTTCAGACGAGGAGACAACTTGCCACCGATCTCAAATTGTGCATTTACATTTGCTCAATAAGCACCAAAGTACCTAAGAACATTCGGGAAGCAATGGCAAAAAACCCATGGATTGAAGCGATGCAGGAGGAATTTCTTCAATACCTGTTACATGACAGTTGGGAACTTGTTGAACGACCACTTGATAAACGAATTCTTGATCTCAAGTGGTTGTGGAAGAACAAACTGGATGAGGAAATGACTGTCATTCGCAACAAAGCTCGTCTCGTGGCTAAAGGATATCCACAAGAAGAAGGGATAGATTTCGAAGAATCATTCGCGCCTGTAGCTAGACTTGAAGCAGTCCGGATTTTCTTAGCCTATGCCGCTCACAAAAACATCACGGTCTATCAGATGGACATTAAGACAGCTTTCTTGAATGGAACTCTGAAAGAAGAAGTGTATGTGAGTCAGCCAGAGGGATTCGTCGACAAAGATCATCCAGACTACGTCTACAAGCTTAAGAAAGCAATTTATGGTCTAAAACAAGCTCCAAGAGCGTGGTATGACGAACTATCATCTTTCTTGCTTAAAAAGAATTTCACAAAAGGAACGGTTGATGACACCTTGTTTATCAAAAAGTTCAAAGATGACATTTTGATCGTTCAAATTTACGTGGACGACATTATTTTTGGATCAACCAATCCTAACCATTCAAAACATTTTGAAAATCTCATGAAAAGCAAATTTGAAATGTCCATGATGGGGGAACTAAAATTCTTTCTTGGTTTACAAATACATCAATCCCCACGTGGTATTTTTATCAATCAAGCTAAATATACAATAGAGATTTTGAAAAAACATGGAATGGAAAATTGTGATTCTGTTGGTACACCAATGGTCACTTCACCAAAAATAGGTGCTGATTTGTTTGGGAAACCTATCGATCCGAAGAAATATCGGAGCATGATCGGTTCTCTCATGTACCTAACTGCTAGCCGTCCCGATATACAATTTGCTGTTTGTTTGTTAGCACGGTTTCAGGCAAAGCCTACCGAACTTCACCTCAAAGAGGTTAAACGGATCTTTCGGTACCTACGAAGCACCATTAACTTGGGACTTTGGTATCCGAAGGATTCGGAGTTTAATCTAACAGCATTTTCAGATGCAGACTATGCTGGTGATCAAGTTACAGCAAAGAGTACATCAGGTGGACCACAATTTTTGGGTGAAAAGCTTGTAAGCTGGTCTTCAAAGTAACAGGATTGTACTGCGCTTTCAACCGCCGAAGCCGAGTATGTGTCTCTATCTGCGTGTTGTGCCCAAGTTCTTTGGATGCGGACACAGCTCACAGATTATGGCTTTACTTTTGACAGAATACCTATGTATTGTGACTCAAAAAGTGCCATAGCCATCTCGTGCAATCCCGTACATCACTCTAAGACGAAGCATATCAAAGTCCGCTGCCATTTCATCAAAAAACACGTGGAAGAGGGTACTGTTGAATTATTTTTCGTTAAGACTGATTATCAACTCGCCGATCTTTTTACTAAAGCCCTTCCAAAAGAACGGTTTGACTATTTAGTTCGACGAATTGGCATGCGAAGCCTAACTCCTGAGGAGCTAGAACGTCTTATCGAATCTTCTTGAAAAATGTTTTCAAAATCGCTTCGCTGTAAATATTTTTGAAAAACAAAATACAAAACTTGAAAAACCAACAAAAACAAAATACAAAAATATAAAATTTCAAAAAATACAAAAACAATATAAAATAAAAAAAAACCAAAAATATTCTTCTCACGACATGTCTCTCGTATAAATCAATATTCTGTACGTTTCTAGAAATGTCATTCAACAATGATACGGACATGTACAGATGCTTGAGCGGGAGTTCTTTCAAATGTTTTTCTAAAACATGTCGTTTCTCAAAAGTTTCTTCACAATGGCTTTCGTATACTTCCGTACAAAACCCGGACCCGAACAATGACTTCTGATTATTTTCAAATCAAGGACTCGTACGTTCAATGACGAACTCTTTTTCAAAAAGTTCGAGTCTAAACAAACGAAAAAGATTTCAAGCATAAACTCGTTTTTCAACAAAATTCTTGAGCACTTTTTCAAGATTGTTCAAAAGATTTCTCAAAATCTCTCAAAATTAGTGCTCAAGATAACTCCCTCAAAACCCTTAATTAATTTTAAATATGCTATCATTAAGGGGGAGTACAAAAAGAAAAATGTTCCAAATTCATGCAGAATATGTCTTTCTCTCCAAAAGCTTTTTCTTAATCTATTGATATCAAAAATATCACGATATGCTATTTTTGAGGGGGAGAAGACATGATTAAAATGTGATCAAAGATGTTTAAAGATTGTGGCTGAATCTCAGAAGAGCTCGACTCAGTAAGTACCAATGAATTGACGAAGCTTAAAATGTCAGTAATCGAAAAGACATGTCCTGGACGGGTAATAATTTCAAGCTAGTCTAACTAGTGATGTAAGCGTGTCTCGAATAGGACTTGTCTGAGTAGAATGTACCATATCGAGAGACTTTCCTTGGACTTGACCAGGACGGGTAATAATTTCAAGCTAGTCTAACTAGTGATGTAAGCGTGTCTCGAATCGGTCATGTTCGCTGAAAGTGAATCAATTCAAAAGTGCAAACTCCTCTCGCATGCGCAAATTTCTTAAATATTCATGAGCACATGTGAAGGGGGAGTCCTTCATAAGAAATGCAAAACTCTCGAAGTGTCAACAAAATGTGTTTTATTATCATAAACACTTTGAGAGATTTTTCACAAAAAGGTTTTTTGGCATGTGATCAATGATAGGATAGTCATGGAGTTATAAGGTGACTAAGGTTACGTAAAATCGTCCTATGATCCGCCAGAGCCGGAGGGATCTACCCAAGGACAAATCCAATAGATTAGAATTAGAAGTCCTTAGGTATGATTGAAAAAAGGAGAAAATGAGAAAGGAGAAAGAAGGGGTTGAAGAATTAAAAAGAAAAG
>CM060700.1:246615695-246633195 GCA_030686995.1 Artemisia argyi | reverse complement strand
CAACTTCTATATCTTCTAAACAAATAATAACAAGTACAACACAATATTCACAAATGAATATATATACACTATACACAACAACTCTTCAACACTTCTTGAACTTGGTTGTAGAGAGTTCTTCTTTTGCACTTAGAATGAGAATGGATGATGAGGGATTGAATCACTTGAAACAAGGATTAATATACAAATGATCAAAGGGTTTTTGATGAGTTTTAGATGATTGTAGATCTGAAAATTTCGTGCAAAAGGAGAGGAAAAATTCCAGAATTAAGGTGGTATTTATAGGGGAAGAAATCTGACAGTTTCTGACAGGGGAGCCTGGCCGGTCCCCTTAAAGCATGGCCGGCCCCCTTAAAATTAAGGGGACCGCCCCTTATAATTAAGGGGGCCGCCCAACTGTAACGGCCAGAAAACTTGTCTTTTAGTGGGGAAAGTTTATTTGGTGAAAAACTAACTGATTTTGGTTAAATATTTGAAATCATATATTTAGTATGATTAAAACATTTTTCCTTATTACCAAAAGTGTTTTTCAAAAATATATAATAAGATTATATAATTAAATAAACTTTGTATTAGTTAATTAAATACCCCTTTGATCATGAGATGTATTAAGCACTTGTTTATCCATACCTTAAGTGATTAAGTTGGATATAATGATATAGACTAACTTAATACTTGTTTACGTAGTAATCAAATGATTGACGAGTTTACATTTTGTGATCGTCAAAATATAGAGATATCGAAAAATATAAATAACGTTTTCATACATTATTTATGTCAACAATCTCCCCCTTTTTGATGATTACAAAATTTAAACTCATTAGTCGAAAATTAGTCTATATACAAGTATTAAAGTGAGTTTATATCACTTCTCCCCCTTTTTGTGAGCATCAAAAAGGTTATCCCGTGTTAATGGAAGCTCCCCCTTGATGTAAGCTCCCCCTCGTTTTGAGGCCAAAAGGAATCGAGAAATGGATATCTTGCAAAAATATTTAGTAGCAAGCAACATATATATGTATATAGCATGCAAAAATATAGACTAAACATAACCATATCATTAATCAAGTGAAACTAATACATCAAGCATTACATCAACAAATGAAACAAGTAATGCTACAAACAAAGGCCCTAAAGGCTTACAATCATCACATAACAAATAAACCAAAGCTTAAACATAAAAGTCCTCTCTAGAGCTTGCCATCCAAAATGGTTTAAGGTACTTTTATTTGTGAGTCACCAAGCATGTTTAATTGGGAGGAATGGATGGTGAACATGGAGATGGTGATGGAGGAGGAGTGTTTGTTGATGGTGGTGGAGGGGTTGTGTTTGTTGTTGGTGGTTGATGCAACATGTTTTCAATATGAGAAAACATGTATTGGATCTCATCTCTTAATCCGAACACAATTGTTCGGTTGTGAATGCAACAAAGGCAAGTGTCTCCATGAGCTTCAAGTAAGCTCCATGGGACGGGGTTATAGGTTGGTGGATTGATAGGGGATGATGAGAAATGTGCATCAAGAGATGTTAATGGTGATAATGAGAGGGTTAATGCAAGGGTGGAGTGTTCATTGGTAGGTTGTGATGGTTGAACCATTGGTGGAGAAGATAAGTGGGTGTTTATGTAGTCATTAATGGATGAAGTGGATGGTATGGAGGAAGTAGAATGTCCATTTGTTGAGGGTGTTTTGGAGGGTGCATTTGGTGCACTAGGAGATGAACATTGAGGTTGTGGTGATGGGGTGGTGTTGTCTTCATTTGTAAGATCAATGAAGAGTTGTTTGGGTGGTATAATGACAAGTTTTTGTTTCTTGGCATTGTTTGAATGGGTGGTTCTTGGTGATGACATGATGATGGTTTATGAGTGATGAGGATGATGAATTATGAATTAAACATGCATGGGGATTATATAGTGGGAAAACATGTTTAGAAGTGGAATTATTTTGAAATTGTAATGTTATATTCCAAAATCAGTTTGGTTTTTAAGAGTAATGATAGCTGGGACTAGCAAAAGGGATCACATGATGCAAAAGAAAACAGTGTAAAAACTGTTTCAGATGGCCGGTCCCCTTAAATGGTGGCCGGTCCCCTTAATTTTAAGGGGGCCGCCCTTTATGATTTAAGGGGGCCGCCCATCTGACGACCCAGAAACCAAAAATTTTCAAAAATTTTCTGGAAAGATGTTATGTTCTGGTTTGAATGTGCAGCAAGCTCAATTTGGACATTTCACATTTGTTTTGGTTTATTAGAAAGCATACATGTCATATAGTTATATAACCATTAACTAATCATGCAAACATATATATAGATCAAAAGAAACATGCATAAAAATATCAAAGACAATCAAGTTATCATCCTAAACACATATTCAAACAACAAGTATTTCCGAATAAACTTCGGACAAATAGCACACAAGACATAAAAATAAAACATTGTTAAACAAACATAATCCGACCATATCATTTCTTTTTCTTCCCGAAGATACCCTTCAAAGTCTTCCCAATAGATTTGAAGCCACCTCTAACTTCTTCGTGCAAGCTCTTTTGTCTTCTAAGCATCTCGGTAGTTCGTTCATGAAGCACTTCTTCAGTTTGATCACTTGGAGATGGAGTAGAATAGTTGGGATAGTCAAGATCCTCTAAATTGTCAACGAACTCAGAAAACGAAGGAGTACTAGCATCATCGATGTTTTCCTCCTCATCGTCATCATCTTGCCTTGAGGATGATCCATGAAAGCTATGACGACGAGGTTTACCCTTGTCACTTCGAGTTCGTCGAGCTTGTTTTAGAGCGAGAGTACGTAGAGTGGGGTAGATGGACTCATAAATACTATTGTCAAGATCGGGGTAGTACTCGATAACATGACGATAGATACGAGTAAGGAACATTCCATATGGAAGGTTGGCTTTGGGAGTTTTTCTAGCACACTCAATCCGTTTGATAAAGAAGTAGGCCAAATTGTACGGATTTTCGACAGCTATACAATACAACATGTGAGCAAGGCTAGCCGGGAGATGGTCCCGGTGACCTCCAGTACCAAACGCATTCTCACGAATGAGTTCTTCCCAACGCTTCATGTGTGGGCTTAATTCTTTGAGGAGAAGTTGGTATGGAGAAATTTGAACGTTTTTGGATTTTATTTTTCGACTTGTGGTGGCACGATCTATACAAAGGACTTGACGAATTTCGTCGGGATGAGGAATTTCGTCGAGATATGGACCGAAGGTTGGTCGATAGAGATTAAGAGATTCGAGGTCCCACTCGTTTGAGAAAAGGGCTTGACCTCTAAATGGAATTTGGAGGATATGACCAAATTGTTCGAGAGTTAGGGTGATAAATTCATTTTGAATCATGAAAGAGATGGTGATGAAACCAAGATCATTGGTTTGGACGGTGACTTGGCTATAGAAATCCATAATGAAGCGAGGAATAATAAGTTCATTTATTTCATAAAGACAATTGAAGTTGATGCTTGAAAACAAGCGATTTATGTACTCGGATTGAGCAAAAGCAAGATCTACTACACGTCCCTCATGAATATTTCTATCTTCAATTTGACGATAGATAAGTCCAATGGAAGGAGATGTGGTAGGGAGTTGAGAAACTTTGGGAATGTAGTTTTTAGTGTGAGAAAGATCTTCGGTAATTGCTTTGGGCATTTTCACCTAAACACATCAACAATTCAAAAAGACCAAAATAAATATAAAGAAAGATAAAAGTACATGTTTATTGTTAAGGCTTATGTTGGAACGTAAACATACTTCGTCACTAATCCTAAGAAGTAGATTACCATGTTCCTTAATGTTGTTTTTAACTCGTTCTAGATATATTTTACGAAGTTTAATGGGTGGTTATGGACAAATCCAAACGCCCTTTGAACATCTATATATATCATGAAATTTGCTAGATTTACATTAGATTGTAAAACTAGCTATTTCTTGCGAGTTTCTTATGCATGTAATTTGTTTTTGAAAAAGATGGTTTGTATTTTTACTAAAAATGTCATTTTTAGTAATAAACCAAACGCTTCCTTAACTAGTGACTTATAACTCAAGTGCGTCAATATACATATGAATTATATATCTTGACGAGTTCGATAAACAATTTTAAGGTTTATAATTATAACAAAGTTTTATAAAAATTATAATGACTATGTTTTGATATTATTTGGACATAATCCAAACACTCCTATATTGTGAACCAACATAGTTTTTCTTAGTCGAAAAAAAAATGTAATTTCAAGTTTTACAAGTTACACAAGTATAACGTAATTAGTTTTAATACGTTTTCAAGACATTATTCAACAGTGTGTTTACTAAAATTTTGAAAAGGAGTGTATGAACTTTGTCAAAAAAAAATTTGACATTATAGTTTTATGATTATTAGTTTCTAGTGTTGATAAAACATTCTAATCCTATGGGAAGCATTTAGTTATGAGTATTTAAAGCTTAATTTGAAAGAAATTGTGAATTTAAAGAATTTTATAAAAACATGCATAATCATGAGTATGATCAAATAAGATGAAATTAGATGAAATGTGTTATGAAAAACTTACAATAAGTAATGGTGATTGTGTTAGATGAATTTGCCCTTTGCGAATTAACCCGAATTATGTGATTTGGAAGTGATTTGAGAGGTTTTTGGGTTTTGGTTTTTGTCACAGCAGAAGCAGTGGAAGGGGTGTATGAAAAAGTGGAGTGTTTGGCAAAAGGAAAAAGGAGAAAAACGGATTTGAACAATCAGATGGCCGGTCCCCTTAAACATTAAGGGGGCCGCCCTACATTTGGCTGCCTGTCCCCTTAAATATTAAGGGGGCCGCCCTCCAAAATTCGATTTTTGTGATTTTGGTTTCTGGAAAGAGCAAAAAAAATATTTATTCATATGTATGTATTAGATTTATATTTAATCAAAAATACGTTGGAGGGTATTCGCACGAAAGGAATTACTTGACACTTTTAATCGACAATTTGCCAATTAAATTTTCTTGATCATTTCGGATGAAATTTATCAAGTTGTCAAGTACACGAGAACGTTGTGGAAAGTTCATAAGTATATATATATATATATATATATATATATATATATATATATATATATATATATTTTATTAGTATGGGCTTATAAGACGAGAACATAGGAGGGAGACGTATGCAACGGAAGCCGGGAGTTTGTTTCATCCATAGATTTTTCGACTCATCTCACTTCATCAGCATGAGTGTTGATTGAACATTAAAGTTCAATAAGGCAAATGGGGAAAAGAAATGTTCGTAAACGAACAATCTCTAGTTCTAGAAAATCAACAAATGAATTTCCTGGGTTATAAGATCCTAAATATAGCTAAGTATATAAATATATATATATATATATATATATATATATATGTATATATGTATATTTAGATATAATATAGAAAAAAAATAGAGATTAATAAGTCAAGTAAAATCACATAAATATAACACACTAAACTAAGCATGCATTTCTAGACAAGAAACTTAAAAGGAAATGTGTACCTTTTGTCTTTAATGCGTTAATCTTCAAGGTCTTCAAGAAGTAAATCGGACAAGAGGTGACAATGAAAAGTTCCATGATTGGATGTCGAATATTATTTACGTTGGTGCCCATTGTTTCATTTGTCCAAAGTTATTTGGTCCGAACATGTTTTGTATTTGACTTGGATGCATATAGGGTGGAAACACTCCCCACGGATTGAAGTTCCACATTTGTTGATTATAGTTAAAGTTTCGTCTATTATGGTTTGTTCTTTGTTGAGGTGTTTTAGGTCTAGGATAAGAATTATTTGGTTTCCTAGGTGGTGGAGTTTTAGATTGATGCGTGGGAATCGCACCTTGCTTTACCTCTCGAGGGATCTCGCGAGGCTTACAACCCCCACCAGGCAGTGTACCTGATCGTTGTAGTATAGTATAGTGACAAGTACCGGGGGATTGATCGTTCAGCTTAGGAATAGTGTCGCTAGGATTAGAAAGCCTAATTAATAGTTCTAGAGATGAAGGATGATTATTTTTGTGTTTTTTATATTTTAAGGAAAGCAAGTAAAATCTCGGGTTTTGGAAGAGTGGGCGGAATTAGTTGTTATTCAACTAACCCAAAAGCTACTTTATAACTAATTAAACTAATGAAAATGAAATTAAGCTAATATTAAACTAAGGTTGTGAGCAATATTTGGAGAAATTGTGTTTACTTAGACTTCATTACTCCCTAGATATCTTTTACATGTCAATTACTTGTTACACTTGTATGGATGACGGATTGTATTCCTTAATACCATTCGTGGGGTGGCATACATAACTCCCCAACTCTATGAGCTCTTATCTCCTCCTACACCATGACCCAGCACAACTATAGGGATTGTAAACAGTGGCTCATGCATTAAATACAACCAATAAATACCTAGTACGCCTCGGTTCATGTTTCTTAAGACGTTCAAGCATGTTACCATTTGGAGATCTGCCAGTTTTCTTAAGCCTAACATATAGTATCATTCATCCAAGAACAAGAATAGACAAGTAATTAACACACAATCGACATCTAGGTTTCATTAGATCTAAGCAAATACAAAGTAAATCTAGCCTAGCATAGTAGAATTAAGATAAGAACAAAAGATAAACAACCAACACATAGACATATTGATTGAATTAAGAGTATACTTATCTCAATTACAATGCAAGGTATCAAGGGTTTGGAACCCTTGAAAAACCTGTAAAAGAGGCACCAAAATCGTCTTTAGGGTTTCACCAAAACTTCTCCTCCTTTAATGAAAAAACTAGAAAACTATATATAGGAAAATCGTCCTGACGGCGTCAAGAGTTAATTCTGACGCCGTCAGCCAGCCGCCAATAACTTCCTCGGACGCCCTAGATCCACTTGTGACGGCCTTGGTGACGCCGTCACCACCTACGGTAAAATATTCTTGGCCACTTTGACGCCGTCATCTCTCCATCTGATGCCGTCACAACCTACGGTAAAATATTCATCTTGTCTGACGCCGTCAAGAGTAATACCTTGACGCCGTCACCTTGTAATTCCAGCTTGGATTTTCGGTACTTTGTTGTTTTCTTCACTTTATGCTCCAAAAACGTCCAAAATAGCCTCTTTTCCAGAATTCACTCTCCAAACACCTAAAATCACAAAAGGAATGATTTAGGGCAATATTTGATCAAATAAAGTCGGATTCGGGCTTAAATGACCCCCTAAAAACGGATCATTTTTCGCCTCATCATATACCCTTACACTTGAGATTTGCTTGTCCTCAAGCAAATGAGCTTTTATTCTACTCAAAAGACAAGTTAGGGGTCATTTAACACTAATATAAAAGTAATTACAACAAATAATCGTTCCACTAAAGACCAATAGACAAGCACGGAGGTCATACACAAGCACCTCACAAATAGTGTTTAGATACTCACATCTCTCGGGTGTAATAAAGTAATATAACATTATGGAAATGGAAGATATCTCTCACTACCTGTCATAACAAAATAGATTACCATAGGCTTGGGAAAGGATCAAACCTCCACCACATGGCGTAAGCACCTAGGATAAACTATCAAAGAGGTCTTTTAAAGGGTTATAACGTTAGGTGTAGGGATATGAATTACACGGTTTTGTTGGATAAAGGGAATTTTACTGGTGGCGAGTTAACAATCTTAGTAAATTACATGTACAAGATGGCGTTGCTAAGCCAAGACTAGACTCGACTTAAGCTAATAAATGAAAAATAACAAAAACATAAAATGAACATAGAATGAAAACGGGATGGTAGTCCGTATGTTTTTCTTTCTTTCTTTTTTTCTTTTCTATTTTTTTTTCTTTTTCTTAATTTTTTCGATTTTTTTTTTTTTTTTTTTTTTTTTTTTTTTTTTTTTTTTTGTTGCATACACTCTTACCCTACCATCCAAAATAATACATCATAGGGGTATGAGCAATCCCCTTACACTTGAATCTTTACATACTTTACATTAAACTATTCTAATGACTCGAATTAAGAAAATCAAAACACTTGGAGCACTTTTAAGATTAACGTACATATGGGGGTAATATATGATGTTCTTCCCCAATACTCCATAAAATAAGTACTTACCCATGAGTACCAATCGTCCCAAAACAATATGTACAAGGATATGACTCGACTTAGCAACCATGTAATCAATTAGAAAGTTAACTTAGGGTTTAACAAATAACAATAATGCACTAAAGATGAGCGCATACACGGAAGGCTAAGGCGATTTGGTTGTACATTTAAGTGGGGTGTAACAAATTCTTCCTTTAAGTAAGATGCTTAAAGTTAGAAACGAAAAGATAGGCTCGGAGGGGTGTACTAGGGGTATCGTGTACTAAAAATGAGTACAACGCAAAGGGTGTGGAAAAAATTAGTTGACTTAACTAGCCAAGTAATATGACTTAAATGGTCAAGTAATTATAATACGGGTTTAACACAAGGGTGATCCTAATGCCTCTTATCATGTAGTAAATCCTACCACACGAATGTAGTCTCACTAGCGGTCTCGGGATGCAGCACTAACGCAAGTTCTAGAATCTAAATGCTACCGGTACACTCATAAGCACCAATAATAAATGCTTTTCCTATCAAAACTAAAGGCGAACCTCACATTTTTGGGTGGAAAATTTTTCTGAATATACGGTTATGTGCTAGTCATACAACCTCCTATCCATGAGACGCTTGCTATGGCTAAAGTTTCACTCCTAAATGTTGTAAAAAATTTTAAATTTGGCGCTAAAATTACACTAACAAGTATTTCTCATAGTTTTATTACACATCTACTATCAAACAAAACAAACTCAAGCGAAAGTGAATATGTAAGGTATCATCTTTTTACCCTCCCCTTACACTTAGGATGAACATTGTCCCCAATGTTCAAGTAAAGAATGTAAAAGTAAAAAGTAAAGAGAATGAATTCCAATACTCCCCTGATTCGCTCGGTTTGGATTTTAGGTTGGCTAGGTTAAATCTTCCTCCAAGAAAATGAGCAATCAAAGCTTCCCTTCCAGAATATAAATCATCTTCTTGTCTTAAATAACCTGTAAAACCTGACAACAATAGACAAGGCAACCTCGCGTAAAATCGGCGGCATCCTATATAAGTTACTAAATCCTAGAAAACAAAGTAAGATATAATGCTTGTGGAATGAAGTTTACAGATTTCCTGGAGATTATAAAACTTAATAATTCACAAAAACCATAAGACTCCGTTAGAAAAACAAAACCGGTAAAATTTCCAGATTTTTACTCCTGACGCCGTCAAGAGCAATTGCCTGACGCCGTCAGAATGGACCTGCAGAAATTCTTATGTTAAGTTTCCAGAAAATTTTTGGAAAAACCTTGTCCTACTTCCTGGAAAATCCTGCAAAACTTCATTATGACTCAATACAAGCATTTGACTCTAACAAATATGAATATACATGTTCATTAAATATTGTGGAGAATCATGATCGGTTTGTTTCTTAAAAACATATTTGGGGTTTCCCCTTACACTTATCTTTTGCAAAAATACCTTTAGGTTGAAGTTAAGACTAGGCCAAACAACATAATAAAGTATTTCACATTTTAATTGAGAAACATGATCAACCAACAATAAAAATAAAACATGCATACGGAAGCAAATAACAATCAAACAATTAAAATCACACAAAACATGGGTTGCCTCCCAAGAAGCGCTTTTCTTTATTTACGAGTCTTGTAGCTAGACTCAAAGTCGTGGGTTACTACGTGATTCGGGTGAGTTCCTCGTTGAGGATATCTTTGGGATCAAACTTGGGTTTCAACTTTCTATCGGTCTCCTTAGTGTAATATGACCTTTCAAACATTTCTCCGTCTGGATCATACAAAGTCATTCTAATGTCCCATGACCCGTCACCTTCTTTGGGTGGCTTGTCCCACCTCCACTCACACTTATCTCCCTCTCTTTTTCATTTATTCCTTTCTATGTTGATGGGCGTTACGCTTAATAATTCAATCATCTTCCTAAAGACTAAGGGATCCTCAAAGGGGTCTAGCTCCTCATCTCTAGCAATGAGTTGTTCTACCGAATGTGTCTTCTCAACAAAGTCCTTCTCTAGATAGAATGGGCATTGAGGTCCTATGAAATTCCTTTCTATCCAAGGCCCATATCTAGACGGTCTCCTATTCATCTCTACCCAATATGGTATCGGTTCATCATTACAATCATAACTATGCTTCTTAACATCATATACCGACCAAGTATCTCCTTCTCCTACCGTTATCTTAGATTCCTTACAATCTATCATGGCACTAGCGGTTGCTAAGAATCCTCTTCCTACCAATAATGGGCATGTAGAGTCACTAACCATGTCTAGGACGTGAAAATCCGCTAATATAGTCAACTTTCCTACGTGAACAACTACATCCTTAATCATTCCAACCGGGTGTGCGATACTTCCATCCGCTAGACCTATCAATACCTCCGTTTCCTCTAACTTTCCTAGCTTAAGAGTGGTGAATAAGGATAAGGGAATCAAGTTGAGGCTTGACCCTAAATCGGCTAATGTGTCAAAAGCTTCGGATCTTCCTATCTTACAAGGCAAAACAAATATACCCGGGTCATCAAGCTTTTTAGGTAACTTGTTTTGAACAAAAGCGGTCCCATTTTTGCCTAGCTTACACTTCTCATATTTTTCTAGGAGGGCGCTATAGTATGGAGCACGCGCTAAGACATCAATGACGGGGCGTTCAAGGTGAAGTTCTTTGAATTCATCGTCAAGGTCTTGCGTAAGAGGTGTTTCAACAATGCTTTTGACCGGCTCTATAGTAGGAGTTTTAGTTGATTGGTCCTTTTGGGGAACTTGGTTTTGCTTGAAACACGTGCTCGTTGATTTGACCGAATAATATTGTGGACACGAAGCGGGTGACGAAACGGATGATATGGAGTTAACGGTTAGTTTCGGATTCTTGATTGTGTCACTTGGGAGTGCTCCCATTTCTCGGTCATTGAGAACTTTCAACAATGTGTCAATTCTAGTGGTCATCTCGCTTTGCTTTTGTTTGAAATCGGCTTCAAACTTGGATATGCGAGCTTCTTGAGATGCCATGAACTTTGACATCAATCCTTCAAGATTGTTGGTACTACCATAGTTGTTAGAAGGATTGTTGTTGAAGGTACGGTTGGATGGTGGACCGTTTGATTGGTATCGATTAGGCGGGTTGGAAGAATTGGGTTGATTTTGTTTCCACCTAAGGTTTGGGTGATTTTTCCATGAGGGGTTGTATGAATCACCGTATGTGTTCGGCTCGGGCTTGAAAGTGTACCACTTATCTCCCGCTTCGTCGGTACGCGTGGATGCGTAGTCCGCAAAAGCTGTTCCGGGGAGTTCCATACAATCACGAGTATCATGGGGACCACTACATAATTCGCATGAAGAAGTGATTTTGTTCACTTGGCTTGAATGCTTCGGAGCTTCGTAAGATTTCATGAGAAACTTGACTTGGTCCTCAAGTTCCATGATCCTACGGTCGGGAGTGCTTGAATTGTTCGAAGGCAAAGATATTGCCTTGACCGTTTTGTTCAAATCACGGGGATCATTCCAACTTTCGTTGTCATAGAGAGCAAGATCTTCTATGAGTTCCCATGATTGTTCTGCACTAAGATCAGGTAGCTTACCACCGGCCGATTGGTCAATGGTTCGCCTCGTGGGGATATCGATATGGTCATAGAAAATTTGGACTTGGAGCCAAAGATCTATGCCATGATGAGGGACTTTTTGGAGTAAGTCCTTGAAACGAGTCCATGCTTCGTAAAGAGATTCATTTTGACGTTGTTGGAACATCAAGATGTCATTCCTAAGCTTAGTAGTTCTCCCCGGTGGGAAAAATTGAGCAAGGAAACGAGTGGTGAGATCATCCCATGTGGTGATGGATCCCGCGGGTAAACGCTCAAGCCATTGACTAGCTTGATCCCGTAGAGAGAATTGGAATAGGCGTAAACGGGTAGTCTCTCTAGTCTCAACACCTAGGTCTATGGAATCTACGATTTTGAGGAAGTCCTTAAGGTGTTGGTTTGGATCTTCGGAATGAAGTCCATGGAATGCACATCCGCTTTGCACCAACCGGATGGTGTCGGATCGCAAGGGGGTCACATTAGCTCCGGTGAGCTCAATTGTGTTTCGGTAGCCTTGGTGGCTAGGTCGGGAATACTCTCCTAAGGTTCGGGGCCTAAGGGGTTCTAATGGTGGGTTTTGTTGTGGTGGGATGACGGGTTCAAAGATGTTACCACCTTCCATGATGTCGGATGGTAAAGAGTTACGAACAAAGGCACGAAGAAATAAGATAGACTAAAGAAGACCTAAAAATAAAAATAAAAATCTTACTAGAAAGGAATCTAGCAAGTAGACCTAATAAAAAGAAATCCTAACCTAGACAATAACTATTCCCCGGCAGCGGCGCCAAAAACTTGATGCGTGGGAATCGCACCTTGCTTTACCTCTCGAGGGATCTCGCGAGGCTTACAACCCCCACCAGGCAGTGTACCTGATCGTTGTAGTATAGTATAGTGACAAGTACCGGGGGATTGATCGTTCAGCTTAGGAATAGTGTCGCTAGGATTAGAAAGCCTAATTAATAGTTCTAGAGATGAAGGATGATTATTTTTGTGTTTTTTATATTTTAAGGAAAGCAAGTAAAATCTCGGGTTTTGGAAGAGTGGGCGGAATTAGTTGTTATTCAACTAACCCAAAAGCTACTTTATAACTAATTAAACTAATGAAAATGAAATTAAGCTAATATTAAACTAAGGTTGTGAGCAATATTTGGAGAAATTGTGTTTACTTAGACTTCATTACTCCCTAGATATCTTTTACATGTCAATTACTTGTTACACTTGTATGGATGACGGATTGTATTCCTTAATACCATTCGTGGGGTGGCATACATAACTCCCCAACTCTATGAGCTCTTATCTCCTCCTACACCATGACCCAGCACAACTATAGGGATTGTAAACAGTGGCTCATGCATTAAATACAACCAATAAAGACCTAGTACGCCTCGGTTCATGTTTCTTAAGACGTTCAAGCATGTTACCATTTGAAGATCTGCCAGTTTTCTTAAGCCTAACATATAATATCATTCATCCAAGAACAAGAATAGACAAGTAATTAACACACAATCAACATCTAGGTTTCATTAGATCTAAGCAAACACAAAGTAAATCTAGCCTAGCATAGTAGAATTAAGATAAGAACAAAAGATAAACAACCAACACATAGACATATTGATTGAATTAAGAGTATACTTATCTCAATTACAATGCAAGGTATCAAGGGTTTGGAACCCTTGAAAAACCTGTAAAAGAGGCACCAAAATCGTCTTTAGGGTTTCACCAAAACTTCTCCTCCTTTAATGAAAAAACTAGAAAACTATATATAGGAAAATCATCCTGACGGCGTCAAGAGTTAATTCTGACGCCGTCAGCCAGCCGCCAATAACTTCCTCGGACGCCCTAGATCCACTTGTGACGGCCTTGGTGACGCCGTCACCACCTACGGTAAAATATTCTTGGCCACTTTGACGCCGTCATCTCTCCATCTGACGCCGTCACAACCTACGGTAAAATATTCATCTTGTCTGACGCCGTCAAGAGTAATACCTTGACGCCGTCACCTTGTAATTCCAGCTTGGATTTTCGGTACTTTGTTGTTTTCTTCACTTTATGCTCCAAAAACGTCCAAAATAGCCTCTTTTCCAGAATTCACTCTCCAAACACCTAAAATCACAAAATGAACGATTTAGGGTAATATTTGATCAAATAAAGTCGGATTCGGGCTTAAATGACCCCCTAAAAACGGATCATTTTTTGCCTCATCATAGATCTTGTTTTAGATTTAGATGATCCAACTTCGGTTTTTAAAGATGGTTTATAAAATGGTTTTATTTCTTCATTACTAGCGATAGGTATTATTTTATTTTTTATGAGTAAATGTTTAGGATTAAGTATTGAAGGTTTTGGTTCATTTTCAAATTTAACGTTTTTAGCTCCACTTGTTGAAGATTCAGTTGAGTTAAATCCTAGTCCGGTTTTATCTCCTGATATTCTTTGAATACTTATAATTTTACTAAGTGAGTTACTACTATTTTCAAATTTATCAAGTTTGCAAATTTCATCCTTAAGTATGTTGTTTTCACTTTTAAGCTCTTGACATGTTTTACATTCTTCAACAATTTCTTTTCCTTTTTCAAGTTGATGTATTTTAATTTTTAGTTCAAGCACTTCATTTTCTAGTTGGTTGTTTATGTATTTTAGTGATTTATTTTTAGCCATAACTAGTTGTCCTATTTTACATAATCTATTGTATTCACTATCTAAATCTTTTTCATCTAATGATAGATTTTCATCACTAAAGTATTCGGATTCGGAACGTACCTCACTTGATGATTTGGCCATGAGACACTTTTCATCCTTTGTTGTTTCATTCTCATCTTCATCACTATCACTCCAAGCACCTCCAACGAATGCTCTTTGATTTTGATCTCTTGTCATCATTGGACATTTTCCAATGAGGTGATTCGGATCACCACACTTGAAACACTTTCTCTCATTCTTGCTATACTTGTCATCATTATTCTTTTGAGATGTTCTTCTTTCATCGTGTGGTTGTCTAACGAATCTTCCTCGCCTTTTGAAGAATTTCTTGAAGTCTCTTACGGCCATGGCATATTCTTCGTCATCGCTTTCGGAAGATGAGCTATCTTCGTTGTTGGATTCCTTTCTAGCTTTCAAGGCGATTGACTTGCTTTGCTCACGTTTTCCTTTAATCATTTCAGAGTCCTTCTTTATAATTGCTTCGTAGACTTTCAGATTTCCAATTAATTCATCAAGTTGTAGTGTTGACAAATTCTTTGATTCTTCAATAGCCGTCACTTTAGCTCGCCATTTTGGGTGAAGAGCTCTAAGAAATTTCCTAACAAAATTCTTACTAGAGAAATTCTCATCAAGTGCTTTTAAACTTGTGATGATAGTGTTAAATCTAGCAAAAGCATTATCAATTGATTCCTCTTCCGGAATCGTGAATTGCTCATATATTTTTTTTTTTGGGTAAAAGGTCAACGACCCGGTAAATGTATTACTCCAAAAAACGTTTAAGTACAATGGATTTGGGTGAATCCCAAATCTCAGCCCGTTACATAGGCGATAAGCTTACATAACAAGATACTTCCTATTTTCTAAAAACGAAAACAAACCACAAACCACAACTCACATGGTAACACACTACATTGACAAAGATGAAAAACTACTTCCTACGAGCTTGGAGTTTAGTGCCATACATGGCATTAAAAGCGTCCAAATTCCCTGGGAGATCATAAATTTGCTTAGAATAATCATCATAGTCATCATACTCTTCCTCTCGATCATGACCACCACCACCAAAAAGGTTTGCTGACTCATCAAACATGTCCACAACCTCCTCATCGTCAGTATCAGAAACCACAACCTCACCCACCTTTGAAAATGGGTTAGACCGCTTAGTGGTAGATGTAGACGGAATAGGATGACCAGCATCATCCACAAGAGTAGCTTTCCCATCGATTATTAGCTTTTCAAGCTTACTAATTTTCTCAACAATAGGAGTAGAACCAGCTTCCCTTGTTCCCATAGAATCACTCACAAACGGTTGTTGCATATCACTCACAAGAGGGACTTGTGATGTAGTACCAGTCTTAACCGACTCATCCTTATTAACTTCCATTATATTGCCAGTATCCACATCCATGTTAATAACAACCTGAGGAATACCAAAACCATCTGTATCATCCATATTAAGAGCGTCAAACTGATTAGAAGTAGTGATCTTGGTTCCACTCGTACTAGCCACATCAGAAGCCTTATTCTTAGTTCCATCCACCTTCTTAAGTACAGAGGGGTTCTTTTTGGGTTGGTAATGAAATTGCTTACCCACAACTGGTTTAGTAAAGCCTCCTTTACCCTGATTAGTAGAGCCACCTTGTTTACCTTTCTTATTGTTATTGACAGCCGTAAAACCATCATTAACCGGCTTACTAGGTTGAACTGGAGGAACAACAACTTTCGGACAATCAACAATAGTATGACCAAAAACCTTACACTTATCACAACGCGGAGGTTTCCACTCATATTCAACCCGAATCTTCTCAATAGTCGAACCCGTACCATCGAGTAAAGGTATCTCAACAGTAATGCTATCCCTAAGCATCTCATCCGACTTTACTTCAATCATGCATCTAGCAAAACTACTACGGCCCCACGAATCCTTGCACATTTGGCTGGTAAAAGCATCTAACCTTTTGGGTGTCCCAATCAAAGTAGCAAGAAGACTAAGCCCGTCATCCGAAAACACTGCTAAAGGAACATCATGGAATTTAACCCACACTGGAATGTTAGTTAAATCCTCTTTAAGCAAGTTTGTGTTCAATGTCCATGATTTAAGAATAATAGGAACATTACGAATCAACCAAGGACCATTATCAAGAACATCATCGACACCTTTCTTCGAGTTAAACTTGAAGAAAAAGAACCCTTTAGCATTCATCATAACCTTTTGTAAACCATACTTAGACCACGCATTGCGAACATAATAATCAACAACGGGAAAAGCAAGACGTTGACCAAGGAAATAACCGTAAAGAGTATTTTCAAACCTCAAATTCACCTCTTCAACTACTTTCAACGGGATTGAAAGGTCCACATCATCCTTCTTTTTGCTGCATTCTAACCTCCGAAATTTAGACATGTGTTTCTGAGATTCATTAGAAGTAGCACCCGCGTAAGAAACCAACTTCACTCCAGTAGTAGTATCATCCTTAGAAGCATTAGGACCAGAAACATTCGAATTAGGATTATGCCCAATACCACTTGAAGATGAAGCCTTATTAGCATCAATATCACGTTGAATATTAGTCATGGCTTCATCAAAATTCTTATGTGCAGTAGAGAGCAAGTGCTTTACAGTTACAGCACTTGTAACCTGCTCCAAATCATCACCATGTGGTGTAGCTTTCGTAAGTGGAATCGGATCCACTACCTGAGTACGTAGGAGTGATGAGATATCATCACCTAAACCAACCTTTTCCACCTCGATCAAACCTCCTTGAGAATTACCCTCATCATGTGCAGAACTCGAATCCCCAACAACATCACTACCCCTAGAAGTAGCACCCATCAAGCAAGAAGAACCATCCGATGTGTTCTTGCTCTTGTGATTCAAAAAACCTTTATTAATCATCTCTCAACAACCCACGAACATAAACCCTAATAAGAACAAGCACGCATGCAAACAAGATCAAATAATAAAAACCCTAATCGCTTAGGGTTTTGAGTTTAAACGCCCAAAAAAACTAACCACCCTCCATGAATTCGATCAAGTTATGTGTTAATACAACAAGCAGGACCTGATCGAATTAATCAACCAACTTAGAATAAATAAAATCAAAGAGTATCCCTAGGTCGGTTGGGAAAATCGATTAACAAACCCTAGAAACG
>CM060700.1:246608195-246610695 GCA_030686995.1 Artemisia argyi | reverse complement strand
ACGAATGGTATTAAGGAATACAATCCGTCATTCATACAAGTGTAACAAGTAATTAACATGTAAAAGATATCTAGGGAGTAATGAAGTCTAAGTAAACACAATTTCTCCAACCACTGCTCACAACCTTAGTTTAATTTAGTTTGATTTCATTTTCATTATTTTATTTTAATTATATAATAGCTTTGGGTTAGTTGATTAGCAACTAATTCCGCCCACTCCTTCAAAACCCGAGATTTTACTTGCTTTCATAAAATATAAAAATACAAAAATAATCATCTTTCATCTCTAGAACTATTAATTAGGTTTTCTAATCCTAGCGACACTATTCCTAAGCTGAACGATCAATCCCCCGGTACTTGTCACTATACTATACTACAACGATCAGGTACACTGCCTGGTGGGGGTTGTAAGCTTCTCGAGATCCCTCGAGAGGTAAAGCAAGGTGCGATTCCCACGCATCAAGTTTTTGGCGCCACAGCCCGGGGAATAGTTATTGTCTAGGTTAGAATTTCTTTTTATTAGGTCTACTTGCTAGATTCCTTTCTAGTAAGATTTTATTTTATTTTTAGGTTTTCTTTAGTCTATCTTTTTCTTTGTGCCTTTGTTAGTAAATTAAGTTCATTGACTATTCCGTTCACCATTACGGAGAACGCGAATCCACCAAGTCCGACACTAGAGTTTTACCAGAAAAAATATAATTACACCAGTTTGGATATACCAAGATGGACGAATGATATGAGGAGGACAGGATCTTATATTGATTTTATTGAGTACCTTGAGAAAAGAGGCCAAGGGCATAAGACTTTTAAAGAATTCACCTTAGGAGCTCCATCAACCCCTCAAAATGCCTCACTTAGTGAAACCTATGCACCATATGAGCCTTCACCTAGGATAGTTTCGTATGAGCCACCTAGCTGCATGTCATGGTTAGGCCCTACCATAATACAGGATGAATACATGGGTGACCTTGATGTGATGGAGGATGTAGCCAAACATGATCACATTGATCAAAAAGACCTAAGTTTTATGATCGATGATGATGAATCTCAAGAAACAGATGATGAATCTTTTGGGCAATTTATATATAGCAGTCAGAATATTGAGGATGACCCTTATGATTTGGACATAGAAGTTGAGATGCCTAGAGAAGCACGTGAGATACTTGGGAGAATGTTAGGGCTAGATGCTGACACATGGAATGATGAGGTGAACAACATAAGCCCACAAAATACTCAACCATCATTTGAGGCACACGCACCGCCCGTGACTTACCCGGAAGAAGTAGAAGAGACTATAGGAACCCTAATAGAGGTAGAACCCTTGTACCAAACACCACTAGAGAATATAGGTTTGAATACTTGTAGTGATAACCTTACTCTTAGTTCTAGGGAATTACCTAGTGTTGATGAACTGGGACCTCAATCTTCACACAACTTTCCATCCTTAGATATACATCTAGGAGACAAAAGAGGAGCCGACCCACCCATCAACCCATGTAGTCCGGGTAGTTTTAGGATAAAGGTAGTGGACTCTAAGCCTTGTAGAGAGAAAGCCAATATAGGAGTGGAACATAAGCTTACATGCTTACATCACCCATTCATGATTGATCACAAAACACATTATGGGTTTAAACCGGGTTTATTAGGTCAAGATGGATTCCCAACTAGGGGTCTCTCGAAATTGATAGAAGGTGATCCCTTTCTAAGAGAAAATCTTAATTCACCCACTAACCCAATTGAATTAGGTAAGGCTATGATGATAGGATCCCGCATCTTTGAGCATAAAATTCATCCACCACTATTTCCTCACGAGGCATATTTACACCCTAAGGGTGTGTATCGCTACTTTCACCCGCACTTAATCCTAAGTGTAGGGAAAACCTCACCTTTATCCGTGAAATAAGGGTAGAGTCAGGCTCGTGACTCGAACAAAAACAAGCGCTTCTTGGGAGGCAACCCATGTTTTGTGTGTTTTTATTTGTTTGTTTGTTTGATTTTATTTGTTTCCGTATGCATGTTTTATTTTTATTGTTGGTTGATCATGTTTCTAAACTAAAATGTGGAAATACTTTACTATGTTGTTTGGCCTAGTCTTAACTTCAACCTAAAAGTATTTTTGCAAAAGATAAGTGTAAGGGGAAACCCCAAATATGTTTTTAAGAAACAAACCGATCATGATTCTCCACAATATTTAATGAACATGTATATTCGTATTTGTTAGAGTCAAATGCTTGTATTGAGTTATAATGAAGTTTTGCAGGATTTTCCAGGAAGTAGGACAAAGTTTTTCCAGAAATTTTCCGGAAACTTAACATAAGAATTTCTGCAGGTCCATTCTGACGGCGTCAGGGTATTGCTCTTGACGGCGTCAGGACTTAAAATCTGGAAATTCTACCGGTTTTGTTTTTCTAACGGAGTCTTATGGTTTTTGTGAATTATTAAGTTTTATAATCTCCAGGAAATCTGCAAACTTCATTCCACAAGCATTATATCTTACTTTG
>CM060700.1:246505695-246603195 GCA_030686995.1 Artemisia argyi | reverse complement strand
CAAGCGACCAACACTTGACGACACTCTCGCCTAACTCTTTCACGATTTGGGTCTCTTCGGGTCATCGTTGCTTTCTCGTTAGGCTACAGCGTCAAGGCTTGAATTTCTATCAAGCCCCACCGGTGCGTGCAAGCCCACACCGATTAGGCGGGCGTATTTGCCTTCGATGTAATGCACGGAGCACACAACGGTGGTTCCATAGGCCGACCAGTGCCCGTGCATCCTTGCCTCCAAATACTCCACCCCCTATATATACTTATTGGACAAAAACTTAAGTGACAGGAACAGACATTGATTTTTTGAGGAATCATACTTTTCCTCCAAGTCGCTACGACGGGCCGAGAAACCATCGGGGCAGGTTTACGTCGGTCCGAGAAACCTTCCCCGAAGGTCTACGACGAGCCGAGGAACCTTGGTCGCTTCGGGGGATCCTTCGTCGGTCTACGACATGCCTAGGAACCATCGGGGAAGGTCTACGACGGCCGAGAAACCTTGGTCGAAGTTCTACGACGTCGAGGAACCTTTATCGTTTCGGGACAGGTCTACGTCATGTCCTGGAATGTTGGTCGCTTCAAGGGCTGCTTCGGAGGAGCCATGGTCGGTCTAAGTCGGGTCGACGAATATTGATCGCTTCCAAGGTCGCTCTAGTAACCTCGTATCGTCTAGGATTCCCTCCCCCTTTTCGGGCACCAAGGTAAACCAGTCACCAGGCTCACCCAGGTACCCCCTATATATACTTATTGGAAAAAAACTTAAGTGACAGGAACAGACATTGATTTTCTGAGGAATCATACTTTTTCACCCAGATCGCTACGACGGCCTAGGAACCATCGGGGAAGGTTTACGTCGGGCCTAGGAACATTGATCGAAGGTCTACGATGGCCGAGGAACCTTGGTCGATTCGTAATAGGCCTCGTCGTTCAACGTCGGCCTGGGAATCGTCGGGGCAGAATTACGTCGGCCTAGGAAAGTCGGTCTACGACGTCGAGGAACCTTCAAAGTAGCATAACTTTTGACTCGGGGGTCGGATTGAGGTGCTTTTTTTTTGAAGTTTCATATTTTTTCGAGATCTATCCGATGGAATTGACGGATTTACATGACGATTAATAGGCCATGTCGAGGAACCTTGGTCGCTTCGTAATAGGCCTCGTCGTTCAACGTCGGCCTGGGAATCGTCGGGGCAGAGTTACGTCATCCTAGGAAAGTCGGTCTACGACGTCGAGGAATCTTGGTCGCTTCGTCATAGGCCTCGAAGTTCAAACGATGATACAATTTTTTTTCTTTTAACCAAAGCAAAATTAAGTACCT
Organism: Artemisia argyi; assembly: GCA_030686995.1. Lineage (NCBI taxonomy): Eukaryota > Viridiplantae > Streptophyta > Magnoliopsida > Asterales > Asteraceae > Artemisia > Artemisia argyi. The sequence continues at coordinate 246,601,887 of CM060700.1, read as the reverse complement.
ATACAATATATTGGTATACTCGTTTCGGCGATACTAAGCTTATCATGTGTAGGAAATGTTATTAATAAATTATTGCAACAAATGACAACATTCCCTCTTAGATCTACTGGTTGGTTTGTTCTATGTTACCTAGCAGCCCAGGGTTCAAGTCTTGGCAACATCTTTTTTTTTTTTAACTAATTATATAAAAATATCAAGGACATGTTATTAATAAATGAATGCTAATAGTAACAACATCATATGAATTCAACTATGAAAAGAGAATGGTATATTTGAGAAACCAATCATTGATTTTTGTGTGTGGCTATGAGTATGGCCGTTAACATTATCCACATGGGTATTTCATTTTCTTTCAAAATAAGTAATAGAAAATTGATTGTCATTGGATATTTATGATTGATAAAATGTTGAAATGGCTCATCCTTTTAAAGATCAATGTGAATATTCAACAAAAATTATTTATAGCCCAAAGAACTTTGGAAAATCCTTATGTTAAAAATATGAAATGACTTTGATAGCTATTACTAAGTTCCACATTTATCATAATGGAGAGCAACTCACTCTTACCTTCCAAAATTCCTTAAAATTTAAGGTCTAGAACCAGTAATTGTGTTTTTTCTTCACTGAAATAAACAACCGATTAGATACACCTTGTTAGAGCGATCAGTACAATAACATATGATGGGGCGTTAATCCGATGTGGCCGGCGTTGCCATACCAGCTGTCCGACCTTGAGGCCGGCATTGCAACATACGTTGCCATACAAACGTAGCGGGAAACGTGAAAAAAAAAATAAAAAAAATAAAAAAACTTACACCCACCGCTTAACAACTACTTTTGGATTTCAAATTAAAAAAAAATACAAAATCACCCCTGCTATACAAACGGCCAGTTTTATTATTTTATTTTTTTTTAAGGAAAAAAAAAGCATTTAGTAACTCAATATAAAATAAACGGAGTCGCAGATCCTTAGTGTGTTTTATTTAAATAATAGTAATTCAATCATGTATCTAAGTATGATACTAAGGCACTGATCTTATAAATTACAAGTTATATGGTTTTTAGTTTGTGTCTAGTAATAAAAAATTGTGTGTTTACCATGTTTTCTTTCAATTCTAATGCTAATAAGTCGTTTGATATGCGGACTTAAGGTAACAAACATGATGTCATTTAATAAGAACTCTCTCAGTTTGTAAACATTTTGAAAAAAAAGAAAAAGAAAAAGAAAAAAGAAAGGTAAGTGCTAGGATCGAATGCTGGCTCCTCATACCCTTGCAAGCAAACATTTGCCACTATGCTAAGCTTTGACTTGTGTTTTATCTTTTAAAAGTAAATATATAATAAAATATTTGGCAGTAAAAAACAAAAAACAGAGCACATGATATAACAAGTCGAACAAACAATATAATCTGTATATTCTTGAGACAAAAAGAACTATTCACATATAAACCAACAAAAATGGTTCAGGTGAAGCTAAGAAAAGAGCACATGATATAACAAGTCGAGTAGGTCTAACAGTAATTTATTAATGCTAATTATCCAGCAAATTATGTTGCAGGTTACAGGAAAAAAAGGCATTTCACCATTTGGACCATAACCATAATTACTTCTAACTCTGCTTCCTAATAAAAGCATGCATACTGATTTCACCACATATAGCAGATGATGGACCTCATTAAAGCCTATTTATATTAGTTGATCGATATTGAACAAGTCAGTTCATTCCATAAGGTTGAGAAACAAGTTACGGCTTATTGAAAAGGAACACCCCACGTCTCCAACCCGAAAAGGTTCAAAATGACACATTATGGTGCCAACAAAACAAACGCAAGCGGAAGACGTTTATTAATAATAAGGTTACATTAGTTCAAAATGAAACTAAGGGAATAATTCTGAATTATAATTGTAGCAACCGGCATTTTTAGGGCAATACTTGTTTATAAAACTTGAAACCATTTATGACAAACGATGATTTTCCAAGCATATTTTAATAATAAATTATGTTTATTATTACCTATTATGCATTTCGAGCTTTTTGGAATTTATTTGATTTGAAAACGAGAAGTAAGTTGCACAAAACATGGAAACTGCACACAGCGCGTACCGGCACAACCGTGCATCTAATATACGTTTTAATGTGATTGTTTTGATATTTGTAAGATATTAGTCGTGTGATGAGTGCTCAAACACTAATCATTTTTAGTCAAATCTGAACTGCAAAACATACAAAAACACTCAGAAATGCATCAAAATACTGAAAATATTTCAAAATTGTGTTTTATATGTTTCAGATGCAAAATGAATAAAAACAGATGAAAAACGTACAAAGTTTGCAAAATTGGCAGTTTCAGTCCCCTAACTTTCATAAAATTACAAAACTAGTCCCTGGATATTCAAAATATGGAAAATTATCACCAAAGGTCCTTTTGAAATCATAAGTTGTCATATTTAGTCCTTTGGTGAAAAATTGGAAAAGTTTTGGAAATTTACACTTTTGGTCCCTGGAGTTTCAAACTTTGGCAGATTTGGTCCCTGGTGGGATATTTTTGGATGAAAAATCATTTTTAGTCCTTGGAAGTTTAAAAATATTCAATATTACTCCTTGGACAAAAGTTTTCATAAAATGGCAATTTTAGTCCCCGGACTTTGAAAATTATCATTTTTAGTCCCCGGGAAATATTTGAAAAATGAAAATAGCAAAAATGGTTTTGGAAATATTGGTGATTGGCAATTTTGGTACTTATGAGAACTTTGGGAAAGTTTCATTTTCAGTCCCCAAGTTTATGAAAATTACAAAGTTGGTCCTTGTACTTAATTTCTAACAAACCAAACGGATCCTTGAAGTTATTATCACCCAACAACAAAACCAAGCCCACCCAAACACCCTTGGCCTGATCCACCCAAAGCCCACATAATCCCTACCAGCCCAATCCACCATCCAATCCACTCCACTAATAAAAAATTAAACCCACCCCCTTTTTTTTTACTACTCCCCCTCAGGTTTGACTCAGTCAAACTTCCACCATCCCCACCTCTTCCACCTCAGCCTTATCCCTGCAACTCCAAGCCCCTCATCATCACCCCTACACTGCTAATACCTCTGTCACACTCAACCTTATACCTCTAATCACCTCAAAACAACAACAAGACTCCAAATCCCCCCCCCCCCCCTGCCAAAGTTATCAGCCCCCAACTTGCTTATATCCTTTTTCCCGCCAAAAAGTTACCAACGGCCAAGATTGAATCTTTCTCATCCTAGGGCCCAAAAATGAAGTGGGAAAAGTGCTAGGACCTCTCCTCAGTCTATAAGTCAAGAAAAGGAGAGAAGAAAGAGTTGGTTAGATAATGTAGTGTAGTATAGTTTAATTTTGATTTTTCAAGTCGTTTTTAAGTTAGCAATCTCAATTCCCTTGTAATTTTATTTTCAGTAAGATTAAACCTCCATTGTAATTCAGGTTTCAAGTATTAATGCAAATTAAGTTTTCTTTTAAACCTCTTTTCTCAAATTACAATTAAATTTCATTCAATAGCTAAAAAGTTCTACAAGCTTTCATTTACTGATTAATTAAGTTCATTCAGTAGCTTGAAGTAAGATTTGGATTTAGCTTATGCTTAAATTGGTTAAAGAGTTTGGTCAACAGAAAGTCAACTGAGAAGCTTATTGAATAAGCTCAGCTTATTGTTGGAGTTAAGGCAGCTTAAGGGAACTAGTTGGGCTCTGTTCATTCCTCATTTAAAATCTCAGTTCACTTTAATTTGGTTAGCTTCTGTTTCATAATCTGTCATACTATTGATTTTGATCTTCTGTGAGTATCTGTGTTTCTGCTTGTGTTGGTGTTTGAACCTGTTATTCTGAGTAGATTTAGGTTTGTTGATTCATTAATAGTCAGCTTTAGCAAGTTTGGATTAGTATTACTTGGATTTAAGAGGAATTAGAATAAGACAGTCACCATTAGGGAGTGTTTGCATCTGTCAGGTTTAGTGTATTTTTGTTGATCTCTAGTTATTCTTTCTGCTTAGGTACACTATAATAGGTTCATTATAGTCATATTAGTCATTTACTTGGTCACTTAAACACACAAAAGTCAAAAATCCTTCCCAATCATTTGACAGTCCACTGTTGGACTCTTTGGTGTCCAAATTTGTATTACAGCTTTGGATTATGTTGGTAGTGCTTAATCTAAGTTCATTTTAGCTTATAACATCAAAATTAGCCAGTAGTGATTACTCTAAGTTCAGCATAGTCAAACTTCATGTTCTAATCAAAAAGTCAAACTTAGTTGTGCAGAAAAAAAACCAAAAGTTCAAAGAATTTTATTGAATTTAGTGTGTGATTTCATGGAATGAAACTTGTTGAAATTTGTTCTCTACCAGCTAGTCTTTGATTTCCTTGCATCATTACATTTTTAGAAATTTTCTCTTGAGCCCCACTTAGCCCCAAACAAGGCTGCAGGGTGGGCATGTCCCCTGCTGCACAGACTTCAGGCCACCACCACCACTTTGGTGGTGGTTTCTGATCACCTCAGTGGTTCCCAATCTCCCAACTTGGTCCATTTCAACCCCCCCCCCATGGTAGGGTGTATGGTTTGACCATTGGGTTGACCTGAGGTTCACTGGGTCCCACCTAGAACCACATCACAAATCTGTCCCACTTTTCAGCTTCCAAGCAAAAGTTGAGTGCTTATCTGTGGCTTATTGCTTATTCTGTGGACTTCTGGTGATTTTTATGGCTTATTCATGTTCACTTAGCTCCATTGAATCAGACTCAACCATTGTGGGTCCCACTTTAAGCCATTTTAGCTCAATTTCTTGTTTGGTCAATGAAAGTCAACTGTCTCCATTTTTAGCTTGTTCACAGCTTATTATTAAGTTATAAAAAAGTTGTTTTTGTAAAAGTTTGTTGTTTTTAGTTGTAAAATAAGTTTATAAAATAAAAATCAAGAAAAATCAATTTAATATTAAGTGATAGTTTCTATTTAATGTAATTTAATTTTAATTTTCATTTTTAAATTTTTATTAAGAACTTAGCTATTTTATATTTTTATTAAATTCCTCATATATTAAAGTATTTATAATAATTTTCTCAGATTTTTATTTTCCCATTTAGTATTTATTAGATTTAACTTTAGTTTTCTTTATTATTAATTAATATTAAGTATTAAATATCATATTTAGTTTTTATAAAGTAAAACCTAGTTTTTATATTTTTTTATAGCTTTTATATGTTATAAAATAATTTTAGAAATTTTATTATAATTTTTACTGTTCATTTAGCATTTTTCTTAATTTAAAATAGTTTAATTAGGTAATTAATAAGTAATTAGTAATTAATTAATAGAAAAATCACAAAAAGACAAAAATACATATTTTTAGTTTTAAAACTTATTTTTAGTTATTTTATAATTTTAGAAATTTTATTTTCATTTTTCTAGTGCTTAATTAATATTAAATTGTATTTAAGTATTTTAAATATTAGTAATTAGTAATAATTAGTAATTAATTAATATTAAATAATTAATTAGGGTTAAAATTTATTTTCTTTTTCTAAAAATTTTCTTCTACATTTAAGTTTGTAAAAAAGTCATTTTCACCCCCTGGGTGTTTTCAGATTTCCGTTTTCACTTTTTATTTTGTACGTTCACGTTTTATTTAAACGTGAACGTACGCGTTTTAAGTTTTAAACGTTTCTGGTTTTTCTGACTTTCCAGTCTTGTTAATATAGCTTACTTAAGCTATTTTCTTTTATATTTCAGTAGTATAATCAATCACAACTCACTTATACCCTTTCTTGTCCAAATTCACCCGATCACGAAACCGTTTTAATACCATCCACACCTCGTCGGGACATAACGACCCGGGGAAACCCTATATTCCGCGGAGCATTGAGCCTTAGGAGTTTGACTTGTTTGACCACATCCGTGGTTGAATTTAGTTGACTGCTTTTGCCTCAATCATCGTGTAAATACTCGTTTTTTGTAGAAAAATTACCTTAAAAAGAATTGTACAAATTTTGTGTCTTAAATTAATCATTATCGGGCCTAAATGAGTTCCGAACATCAATTTTATATAAGAAGATAACGAAAATTACAACATAGGTCGTTGTGGTAAAGTTACACTGTCTACCCTCATCTATCACCCACTTGTCATTTTAATTTTTTTTAGATAAAAAAAGAAGATAATACTTGGTTTAGTTATACATACTATATAGCTTATGTGAGGTTGTTTACTTTCGTATACATATGATGAGAACGACAAATGTTTCACTATCTCGATGATACCTACAAAATAAATGCGTCACCACCAGAAATAAAGAAACACGTTTTTTTGGTTAGAGGGATGGAACAAATTTCATAAATTAAAAACTAATATTATTTACATGACCTTTTAGTCTTATGTTTTATTAATCTGTATTGACATAAACCATACTTTATATAATTTTGGCCTACCAATCTGTTGAATATTAGTTAAGTACGCAAACATATGAAAACCTGTATAAGGGTGTTTTCACTTGGTTAGTTTATATTTTACATATGTGACTATTTGCAGTTTTTGAACATTAGACTAACAAGATTTATTGTTTTGACACCGGTGATCATTGGTGGTTTCGGTATAATTTTGGACTTAATGCTTTGAAAACCGGTCACAATAATACTTAACGGACTAAATATATTAGACGTTGGACAAAAACTATTGATTGAACTTGGGATTTATTGGACTATATATTGGATTTAAATTGGACTTGTCGGACTTTAAATGGAATTGGTATAATTGAACTTGCAACAAACTTAAGATATTGGACATACGTTTGTTTGAGTATTATCGGGCTATAAAGCCCAATATTAGACATCTAAAACTATATTATTAGATGACTTAGTTAAGCGGATTATTATTGTTTTGGAAAAATATTGTTGAAACGTGTTGGGTGAACGAGAAACTAAAAGGATGTCGATTTGGAAAACTGTCGGAAGATGTTGTTTTGGGAAAATTGATTTTTATTAAAGTCATATGACATGGAAACGTTGTATAAACGGACGAGTCATGTCAAATTTTTATAAAATCTTCTAAACTTACACTTTTATTTCAAATCTCATTTATATTTATAAAACCCGACAAAATGTACAGTTTTATTTAATCTTTAAAACACTTTAATATTTGAATTATTAACTTGCGCTGTTCTTATAAAACCTACTTGTCTTTCTAAACTATTTGGGTATTTCTGGGTAAACACCGAAACATACCATTGACTTGTTGTATTCTTATTCTTCTTACTTATTTTCCTTAGTCGTTTTCTTTGATTATTCTTTTGTTTATTTTCTTTTATAATATATATTTGAATACATTATACTTTGGCATGTGTTTTGCGTTTAGCGCGAGTTGTATTTTGAGTCTATGTTTATATACCACCACATGAACAATGATACAAACTTTTTTACAAATAACGATACAAGTCTTCCACGAAAACTAAAACACTTTGTCTTTTGAAAAATCATATGCATTATAATATTTCTATGGGACATTTCTGAGATAAACTACATATTTAGGTTGTGCCAAGCCAGTACCGTTGTGCCCTGTCAGTTGATACCGTTTGTCATTTTTTGTTCATCAATTGCTAAGGTGAATTCTGGTAGCCTCACTTTTTATATGTTTTCCTTGGGTGAAAATGGTACTAAATGCTTTTCAATTGTTTTTATTTTGTAAACTATTGTTCTACATGATTTTGGACATATTTGTGTCATTATGCGATTATAGGCTATAAAATGTTTTGTTTCGTATAGACATGCAACTGCGCAAATGTTAACTCTGTTGAAAGCCAAAACAATTGGATAGATCTATCAGGGTAGCTCCCCACAGTGTACTGTTTATGTGTGTGACAATCATGGTAGCCTCAGTTGGCGCGACACTATTTTGTTTTGACTTGTGCTTATAATAGGTTGTCATGCTCACTTTGTCCTACATGTTGGCGTTTTCTATTACCATTTTCAGGTGATCATTGTTAAAGTATTTGAGGGCACATTTATTGGAGTCAGACTATTCGGCACCTTATTACCATGTTTTCAAGGCAATAAGATTTCAAATATGGAGATACTTTTACTTTCAAGAGTTATATAAGAATTGTTTTGTACTAATGTAAACTATTATTGAAGTTAATGTATGGAGTGAACTATAATGTTATGCAATGTGCCTTCTTCGTTGCATCTCGTGTTTCTGCCATTGACAGGGTGTGACAATAATGTCATCCAAACTAGATTACAAATCTGAATCAAAAACGAAATGGAAGATAACTCCAAATCTAATTAATAAACAAATGGGTAACTATCGTCAGGGTGGTCCACTAAGAGCTCCTATGCGCTCTTCACTCAAATCAAAGCTTCCATCCTAAAACCTGCCGCAGGAAAAGAAATGAGGTTGAGTTTAAAAAGCCCAGTGAACATATATAATAAAACAATAACTGGATCTGAATAAGTGAACAAAACGGAATCAAACGAATCTGCTGAACAAGGATGTCATATATCATAAGAGTCAAAGTAGATGTGAGTCATAAGTATCATAAGGGAATCAAAGAATCAATTAAATTGTAGAAAACTAGAAGGGGTTGAATAGTTTTTACCATTTTTAGTTGTTTATAAAACTTTAGATTCGATGACTTGATGTGAAATCAAAACAACATACAATATATGAATATAAACAATAAGTAATAAGTAAATGCGGAAATATAAAGGAAACATCAAACCAATAGACACGGTTGTTTATAATGGTTTGGCACGAAGCTCTCTTCCTCGCCATACTCCACTCCCCATGTACCCAACTCAAGAGTTTGCAAGAACTATATCAACAAGCTCCCTTATGACGAAGAAAACCTTACAATGTCGCTTCACTTCTTTACCGATACTAAGCTAGATATCGAGTCCTTTACAAGGCAAGACCAACCTTATCGCTCAATGTATTTTAAGGACTAAAATACTAACCGGAATCTCTAAGTTGTTGTATGATGATCACTACCCAAGTTGGTTGTAGATGGTGACGTACAAAGACACACAAATAATATACTATGTTATACAACAAAGTATATGATGAGACACTACTTTTTTTGGACGTACATGGCCCCTAGCCCAGAAGGCGTAGCGAGCCCACACAACAATCTCCCCCTTTTTGATGATTGCAAAACATAAACTCATAATTAGTAAAAGTATACATTCACAAGGTTTTAAGTGTAAGTTTACACATTTCTCCCACTTTTTGCCAAAACAAAAAATGTAGAGTGGCGTGGCGGAAGGTAAGAGTGGCGTGACGGAAGCTAAGAAGCCATGCAAATACTCCCCTTCGGTGTATACTCCCCCTTGTTCGGGGCACCAAGGAATCGAACTATGGAGTCGTGCTACAAAACAAAGTTAACTGGTATGCGTTAATTCACATACCATTTTATGGCCAAATACCGACCCAAATAGACTAAATATGCTAACCAAATGCCAAAGAATTTGTGTTTTTATGTTTGTGAACATGCAGGTATGGATATCTCGTTAAAAGACGAAAAACAATCAGAAACAAGCAAAAACGAGCACGAGAGTAGATGCATGTGCAGTCAGTCAATGAAAGCCAACACTGAGCCTTTGAAGTCATCAGAGATTTGAGATTTATCAGATTTGATCCCGGGACGAAGTTTCATGAGATTGTCATTTCTAGTTCCTCAAGTTTCAGACGATGGCATTTTTGGTCCTTGATAGAAACATTTTGAGAAATGCCAAAGACAACCCTTAGAGATTTGAGAAAAGGCAATTTAAGTCCTTTAAGATAATTTGGAATTATGACAGAAACAGGCCTTGAAGTTTCAGAATTATGCACATTTGGTCCTTGTTTATTTCTAATATTAAAACTGAATTCACAAATACATTTAGTTTGGTCCAAATCAGAAGCCCAAGTGCAAATTAAATAAATTCAACACCTGAGCTCATCCACCCAAAGCCCATATCCGGTCAAAACTATACATCCACGGGTCAAAGTCAAAAGGGTCAAACAAAAGTAAAATATTAATTACCCGCCCCCCTTTTCCGCTCTCAACCCAGAATTCACTATTCACCAAGAACCCTAAATATTTACCCCGTCTCAATTAACAGCAATTAAGGGCAATACCGTACAATTACATGCTTTCTAGAAGCTAAGGGGAATGTCAGATGATGTCAGAGCCAAAGAAACACACAAATGAGTAACGTGGCAGCATGTGATTGGCTCAAACGCGTCATAATACATGATCTGAGGGTTGTAATTAGAAGGCAATGATTGATTGATGATCAAGTGGTTCAGATTGCATTCCAAGAAGCACACCACACGGATTGCCAAGCTGGCAATCCGTGGCTACCTCACTCTTAATCCTTTTCTCTCATTTAGTATAAATAGAGGCGTAGGATCAGTGTATTGAGTGTGGAGTTTAGGAATAGCCAAACTATGCCAAAATTTCTTTAGACTTGTATTTTGTTTTAATTTCAAGTTGTAACTCTTTCCTTTTAATGAAATTCAGTTTTTATCCTTAATCAATTCTGCTATTTTAGTTTACTTGTTATGATTTCAGCTTAAATCTTTAAAGTTTACAGTATTTTCAGCTTGTTTACATTTCATAAAAGTCATTTTTCAAATTAAGTTTTCATTACATTTTAAAGTCATTTAAATCAGAAAATTAAAAAATAATAAAAGTAGTTGTAATTGGAAATCAATTTTCATTAAAGTTGATTTAGAGTAGTTTTAATCTCATTCAAAGTTCATTTGTTTTGGTAAAAGTATTGTATCAGTTTCATTTGTTCATAAGATCCTTGGTCAAATAGTCAACTGTATCAATCTATTGGTGAACTGTGGGTAAAGTGACAGGTCAAAACAGAAAGTGAAGGATTTGAGCCTGTCAAGAGACAGGCTATCATAGTGAAGCATCTCTTTTCAAGCTGAGATGAATAGCTTTTATAAGTTTTGATTTCATCCTTTGCTTAATATTTAGCATAATCTGTCTTAATGAGTTTCTGTGTATCTGTTGGATCTTTTTGATATTGAGTGTTGATATTGCTTCTGTTATTGTTAATTGAGCTTTTTAGATTAGTGGTTTGGTGATTAATAGCTTAATTCATAGTTTCTTAGTGTAAACTGTTAGGATAGGGAGTGTTTGGAATTGTGCTGTGTTGTGTGTTGTTATGGTTGTTTTTCAGTATAAACTCTTCAAGTAGATTACATTAGTATAGAAATCAACTAAGAGATTATAAAATAGTGGGTTAGTTTTCTGAAAAGTCAAAGTTAATTCTCTAATCTCTTAGACAGTTAGATATTCTAAGAAATCTGTTAATAGCATTGAAATAATAGTTTCACATTAGTCTATAGTAGATTAATTTGGATTTGTATAAGCTTAATACAACATCTAGGAGTAGTTATATTCAGTTAAAATTGGATTTAGTCAATTGGTGATACTAGTTCAAAGTCAACTATTCATTAGTAAATGGATCTATAGGCTGCTGATCTAGGCATTATTTAGGTTAGGAAACTATAAGCTTTGTTAGAGTTTTTGGTATTTTTAGATAATCAGTAGTGTAGAGTAGCATTTGCCCCCATAATATCTTAGTTTAGAACTAATTTGATTCAGCTTATTGTATCTGCTTATTAGTGGTTTAGCCTGTTTTCTGTTTGAAGTATTTAGGCTGCTAGAGTTTAATTGAGCTTGTGATTGAGTTTTATGGTCACTTCTGAGTAGTTTTAGTTGTAGTTTAGCTATTGCAATCAGTACTTGTATCTAGCTTATTCAGAATTGGATTTAGCTCATTATTTGTTTGCTTATTACTACTCTTTGTTGGATTTCTTTGGTTTCTGTGTGATATAACATCATAACTGAGCATCATTGAGCTAATTTTAGCATATTATATCAGAGTTGAAAGTTTGGTTTAGTTTAGTGGCAAGTGCTTATAAATAAGCACTTGCCATAAGCTGATTTTAGCTCCAAAACGCACTTCTGCTTATTGTTTTCTTTTCAAAATTTTTTCTGCAAACTTTCCATATTATTTTAGATTTTCTGTAATTTTTCCAAATTTTTCTGAATTGTTTTACTATTTTTCTTAATATTTCTTAGCTTTTAATCAACTTTTAATACTTTTAAATAAACAAAAATCCATAAAAAATCAGAAAAAGCTTTTAAAAATACAAAAATATTTTAGATAATTCTTTTATAATATTTTAGAATTTTCAGATTAAATTTCACAATTTTCCCATTATTTTTCACATTTTCTTTGATTTTTAATTACTTTTAAATTCAATAAATAGAAAATTAATCATAGAAAATAAATAAAAAGCCAAAAAAAATATTTTTCTTTTTCTCAAAATTCTTTTTAATAGTTTAAGATTTTTTGAAACTTGTTTCACATTTGTAGGATCATTTTTAGTATAAAAGTCGCGTTTTATTTCGTACGTTACGTTTAAAAATTACATTTGCAATCCCGTTTTCTAATTTTAGACTTTTGTGCATATATAGCTTGTACTCTTTGCATAATTCACTATTCCTTTTCATATTTTGAATTTCACAATCACTTCTCACTATTCACTTTTCACTACACGATTCCCAATTTGATTATTCGAAACTCCATTCGAACCTTCGTTGGGAGAACGACCCGGGAAATACTTTCCTAAGTATTTCTTCGGAAAATAAATATATACTATAATTGAGCACAAGTCAATTTTTGGCGCCGCTGTCGGGGAAGGTCGAAGTGAGTTTTTGAATATTCGTTTTCAAAAATAGTGTTTTGTTAAGTCTTCCCCTATTTTGTATATATTTCTATAAAAATATAAAAATTGAAAAATTCAAAACACTTTTCCTAAAGTGTTTACAAAAATACAAAAAAAAATAATAAAGTTACAGCATCGACTCTGCCGTGTAAGGGAGGGCGTTGTAAACCAAATAAGTCTCGCAATATAACAAAAACGTGAAATTAATTGTTTATCGGATTATTTCAATTACTACAACCTATTAAGCGGGAAATACAGAAGCTAAGACATTAAATTGCTAGCTGAAGAAAGATCCATTCTTCTTTCCCGTCCCGTCGCGAGTGGTTTGAAGAAAACGGTTTTCAATTAACGTTACGTTTTATAAAAAGAAAAACAAAAGAAATAAAAAGTTTTTGAAAAAAATAAAAAAATAAAAAGATTTTCTTTTCTCCTTTCTTTTTCATTTTTTTTTTATTTTGTTTGTGGTGTATGCACACCCGTTCTTCTTTTGAGAGTCTTACGTCTCCGTTCTCAAACCCCGAGTGGGTTTTACGACATACTAGTCGGGTTCATTTCCTTGACGACGAGGAGATGAACCAAAACGAACAACACAACGTTATCCCGCCAATGGGACAACAACCGGCATTTGATCCACGTCCAATGGAGGAACAACTCCAATCACCATTCAATGGTGTGAGGAGAGCTATTGTGATTCCGGACATGAATGCCAATTTTGAGATAAATCACGGATTACTCAATTTGATCACGGGTATATCCTTTCACGGGTTTGATCACGAAGACCCCTATGCTCACATCAGAAATTTCACCGACATCGCTGAGACCATAAGAATGAACCAAGTTCCTCACGATGTGGTGAAATTGAAGTTATTTCCTTTCTCCTTAAAAGGGGCAGCCCGGACTTGGCTGGAAAAGGAACCGCCTAATTTGATTCACACTTGGAATGATCTTGCTTCCAAGTTCGAGAATTATTTCTATCCTCCCTCTAAAACTTCTAACCTACGTTCCCAAATCTTTCGGTTCCAACAAGCTTTTGATGAGTCATTTAGTGAAGCTTGGGATCGATTCAAAGATTTGAAGGAAAAATGTCCTAACCATGGGTTCACCGACCTTCAGCAGATTGACACTTTCTATAATGGGTTATGTCATGTTGACCAAGACTCACTCAACTCTGCTGCGGGTGGGAACTTATTGGCTCAAAACACGAATGATGCTTTCATGATAATTGAGAATAAAGCTCATGTGAGAATGTCTAGGAATAAACCTCAAGTGTCGAATAATGGTAAAAATAATGATGAAATGATGAGTATGCTATTGGCTCTTACAAAGAAAGTTGATGCAATTTCAATTGAAAAATCAAACCATCAAGTCAATGTGGTTAGTCATTGTTGTGAGACTTGTGGTGGTCCACATTTGTATTATGAATGTCCGGCCACCGGTGCCTTTTCTCGAGAGAACGTGTATGCTGCAAACAAGGGTAACAACGGTTACCCACAACCTCAAAGAGACCGTAATCTCCTCAGCTACCGTTCTACTCATTATCTTGGACCACCCGTTCTCGAACAACCAAACCAAGTCAATCAAGTCAACCAGAATCATAATGTTATGAATCATAATAATCAAGGAAATCAAAATCAGAGTCGAGCTAATAACGGTTTTCAAAATCATAATCAAGGGTTTAATCAAAACCGGGGTTTTCAAGGTAATTACAATCAAGGCCCGCCTCAAGGGAATTTTCAAAACCAAAAAAAACTATGGAAACCCTGGGAATTTTCAGAACACAAATCATGGAAATCAAAATCATGGTAATTTCCAAAACCGTGGGCAGAATTTCAACAATAATCAAAATCAAGGTGTTATTCAAAATCCGTCGCCCATGGATGATTTGATTAAGCAATTGCTTCAAAATCAACAATCTTTTATGGCAAAATATGAAGAAACGACTCGGTTGTTTGCTAATCAAATCAGTGATATTAACAAGCGTTTAAATGAATGACCCTCGGGTTCGGGTACTACTTCTTTGCCAAGCAACACGATCGCAAACCCGAGGGGTGAAGTTAAGGCGATCACGACTCGCAGTGGTGCTAAATATGATGGACCCACAGTTCCTACTACCTCTTCTTCTTTGTCTCCGCCTAAGGTAGTGGACTGTGAGACCGAGGTGACAAAGGACCCGGTTCCTCCTGTTAATAATGGAGGTTCCGAAAACGTCCAACCTCCGGTTGTCTAAGTTTCAAAAGATAAAGAAAAAGTCGTTTTTGAGAATAATGTGAAATACAAGTCAAAATTGCCATATCCATCACGATTTAATGATGAAGAGCTCCGTGCAAAGTCTAAAAAACAAATGGAAAAATTTCTCAATATTTTTCAAAAATTGCACTTTGGTATAAGTTTTATGGATGCTCTCGTGTATATGCCAAAATTTGTTTCGACGTTCAAAAACCTCATAAGTAATAAAGAGAAATTGCTTGAATTAGCCGAAACGCCGATAAATGCTCAATGTTCCGCGATTCTTCTCAAGAAGCTTCCCGAAAAGCTTGGTGACTCGGGAAAGTTTCTCATTCCTTGTTCGTTGAAAGATCAAGAAGTTTGCAATGCCCTGGCCGATTCAGGTGCAAGTATTAACCTCATGCCATTATCGATCTATGAACAACTTGGAATGGGGGAACTTAAACCGACGAGGATGACTTTAGAGCTTGCTAATCGATCGATAACTCATCCGGTTGGAATTGCTGAAGACGTTTTTGTTCGTGTGAATTCGTGTACTTTTCCGGCAGATTTTGTTGTTGTTAATTTTGAGGCCGATCCGAGAGTTCCTCTTATACTAGGGGTGATGAGTGTGTAAATACTCATCATTTTTATCGTATCTGAACTGTCAAAACATCAAAAAACACTCAAATACGCATCAAAATACTGAAAATATTCCATGATTGTGTTTTATATGTTTCTGATGCAAAATGTTTAAAAACAAATGAAAAACGAACAAAGTTTGCATAATTGGCAGTTTCAGTCCCTTAAGTTTCAAAATTTGACAAAACTAGTCCCTGAAAGTTTTAAAATGGAATAAAAGTCAACTTAAGTCCTTGGGAAGTCAAACTTATTCAAAATTAGTCCCTGGAAGAAAGTTTAAACAAACTGGCAACTTTTACCCCTCAAAATCCAAAATTGACATAAAAGGCCCCTGAACTCTCAAAGACTGTCAAAATTAGTCCCTGGTCAAATTAATTCAAAGAAAAATCAACTTAAGTCCTTGGGAATTCAAATGTTGTCAAAATTAGTCCTTGGAGTTCAATTTTTAGAAAATGGCAAAAATGGCCCCTCAACTTTGAATTTTGGTTAAAATCGGGTACCGGGTTTGATAGAAATAAATGTTTAACAAAGTTAACCGGGACAAAATAAAGTCATAAGAATGATAAAAATATGTTGGGTACAAGTACTGAGTGTTCGGGTGATTATTGTTTAGTTTTCACGAAAACCGTCGTAATATTTATAAACTCACGTTATAAATAAAATAAATTTCCAAAATACTGGGTAAATAAATGTTATAACTTTTATGATGATAAAATGGATATAAAAATATGTCGGGACCATTGTGGGAATATTTAGATATATTCGTCGTTTATAAACCGGGTGTTAACGTTTATTATAAATACTTATACGTAAAATGTTAAATGTATCAAATATATAAATCTGAAAATCCTAAGAGTGGTATAACATGAAAATGCTGTTATGATGATATGCAAACTGTCCCTAGTCCGTATGCAGTGTCCTTAGTACTAATGAAATGAATTCGCACCTAAACCAATCCGGTTACGCGAATTTGAATACCCGTAAACTAAATTTACGATGAAATGAGTAATGCAAGTGAATAGTGAAAACTTTTCCGGCAATGAATAGTGTTCGGTGAATAGTAAAATTCTCAAATGTTTCTCAGAATATCAAATTGACCTCGGAAATGATGAATAGTAAAACGATGAATAGAGTTTTGATGAATAGTGATTTATGAATAGTAAAATGTCGAAGTTTGGGAAATGACCTGAAATGGTGAGTTGTGACAGTCGCCCACCCAAAAAGGAATTCAGTCCCTGAATTCAGCTAGTATTGGTCTCGGTAATAGGTTTAGTGAAAAGATGTGGATACTTGCGTTGCATTTGATCTTCTCGTTCCCAAGTAAACTCAGGACCTCTTCGAGAATTCCAGCGAACCTTAACGATCAGAATTCGACTCTGCTTCAACTGTTTGACCTCTCGGTACATGATTTCAACTGGTTCTTCCACAAAGTTAAGCTTGTCATCTAGCTGAATCTCTTCTAATGGTATAACGGATGACTCATCTGAAAGGCATTTCTTGAGGTTTGAGACATGAAATGTGTTATATACGTTGCTAAGTTCTGATGGTAGTTCAAGCTTGTAAGCTACTGGACCAATCCTTTCCAGTATCTTAAATGGACCAATGTATCTCGGGTTCAACTTCCCACGCTTTCCAAATCGTATCACGCCTTTCCAGAGCGAGACTTTCAACATGACCTTGTCTCCAACCTGGAATTCCAATGGTTTGCGTCTAACATCTGCATAACTCTTCTGTCGGCTTCTAGCTGTTTCAAGCCTATCTCGAATCTGTATTATCTTTTCTGTTGTTTCCCTAACCATCTCTGGACCTGTGCATTATACCTCTCCAACTTCTGCCCAACAAACTGGGGAACGACACTTACGACCATAAAGTGCCTCAAATGGTGCTGCTTTAATACTTGAATGGTAACTGTTGTTATAAGAGAACTCGATTAATGGCAAATGGTTAGCCCAACCATTCCCAAAGTCAATCACACATGCTCGCAGCATGTCCTCCAGTGTCTGAATTGTTCTCTCACTCTGACCATCAGTCTGTGGATGGTAAGCAGTGCTCATGTCTAACTTGGATCCAAAAGAATCTTGTAACGACTTCCAAAAGTTTGAAGTAAAGTGACTATCTCTGTCAGAAATAATGGAGATTGGTGCTCCATGTCTCGAGACTATTTCCTTGACATAAAGTCTGGCAAGCTGTTCCATGGAATAAGTCTCTCTAATGGTTATGAAATGGGCTGATTTAGTAAGACGATCGACAATTACCCAAATAGCATCATAACCTCCTGACGTCTTGGGTAGTTTAGTAACAAAGTCCATTGTAATACGCTCCCACTTCCATTGTGGAATTTCTGGTTGTTGAAGTAATCCTGACGGTTTCTGGTACTCAGCTTTCACTTTAGCACAAGTAAGGCATTTGCTGACGTACGTAGCTATTTCTGCTTTCATGTTCGGCCACCAATACAGCTTTTTGAGATCCTGATACATCTTGTCAGAACCTGGGTGAATAGAGTACTTCAACTTGTGTGATTCATGCAAAATCAATTCTCGTACTCCACCATAGAGTGGTATCCAACTTCGGTCCTTGAAGCATAACACTCCATCTGCTCTCTTTACAAAGCCATTCTTGTTTTTTGGCATACCATAAAGTTTCTCCTGTGGTCGATTTTCCTCCTTGAGAGCCTCAATCTGAGCTTCTAGAATTTTTGATGGTAATGGTGAAATAATAGTCATTCCCAACGATCTAACCCTCAAAGGTTTGAGTCGTTCCTTTCGGCTAAGTGCATCTGCTACAACATTTGCTTTTCCTGAGTGATATCGGATCTCACAATCGTAATCACTCAACAATTCTAGCCAACGACGTTGTCTCATGTTAAGTTCCTTCTGATCAAGTATATGTTGTAAGCTCTTGTGGTCGGTAAAAACTACACATTTAGTACCATAAAGGTAGTGTCTCCAAATCTTGAGTGCAAAAACAACAGCACCCAACTCCAAGTCGTGTGTAGTGTAATTCTTCTCGTGTGTCATAAGCTGTCTAGATGCATAAGCTATCACCTTCTCGTTTTGCATTAGCACAGCTCCAAGTCCTTTATGCGAAGCATCGCAATATACCACAAAGTTCTCAATACCTTCTGGTAGTGACAAAATTGGTGCACTACAAAGCTTCTGCTTCAATAACTGAAATGCAGATTCTTGTTTCTCTCCCCACTCGTACTTTTGATTCTTTTGTGTCAGCTTAGTCAGCGACTTCGCTATCTTAGAAAACCCTTCAATAAACCTTCTGTAATATCCTGCAAGTCCTAAGAATTGACGAATTTCTGTAGGAGACTTGGGCGTAGCCCAATCCTTTACTGCCTCCGACTTGTAATCCTTGGCTATCAACGACATGGCCAAGAAATTGAACTCATTGTATCCAAAAGTCACACTTTGAAAATTTGGCATACAATTGCTCCTTCTTGAGTAGTTCCAATATTGTTCTGAGGTGTGCCTCATGCTCTTTCTTACTCTTGGAATAAATCAGGATATCGTCAATGAATACAATCACATACTTATCAAGATATGGTTTGCACACTCTGTTCATGAGATCCATGAATGCGGCAGGTGCATTAGTTAATCCAAAAGGCATCACTTGAAACTCATAATGACCATAACGTGTTCTGAATGCCGTCTTCGGGATATCTTCTTCCCGAACTCTGAGTTGATGGTAGCCTGATCTTAAATCAATCTTGGAATAAAAACAAGAACCTTGTAACTGATCGAACAAGTCATCAATCCTAGGGAGAGGATAAAGATTCTTCACCGTTAACTTGTTCAGCTCACGATAGTCTATGCACATTCTGAAAGATCCATCCTTCTTCTTCACAAACAAAACCGGTGCTCCCCAAGACGAGGAACTCGGTCTAATGAATCCTTTGTCTAAAAGTTCTTGTAATTGGTTAGACAATTCTTGCATCTCAGAAGGTGAAAGTCTATATGGTGCTCGTGCAATTGGTGCAGCTCCTGGCACCAACTCAATTTGAAACTCAACCTGACGTGTAGGTGGAAGTCCTGATAATTCTTCCAGAAAAACTTCTATAAATTCCTTAACAATAGGCCCATCTTTAAGTCGTTTCTCATCCGACTTCTTCTCCGTGATGTGAGCCAAGAATGCATAACATCTCTTCTTTATGTACTTCTCGGTTTTAATGTATGATATGATACTGAGTCTAGTTCCACTTCGCTCTTCGCGAACAACTAAAGTTTCACCTCCATAAGAAAGATGAACAACTTTTTCATCACAAATGATTCTTGCACGATATCGAGACAACCAATCCATACCGATAACAACGTCAAAACTTCCAAGTTCTACGGGCATAAGGTCTATATTGAATGGGTGATTTAGGAAATTGATGGTGCAACCACGGATAACGGTGTTGGTGTTAACTAAAGACCCATCGGCTAATTCAACAATATAGGGAATGTCTAAGGTAGTTGGTTCTATGTTAAGTAAAGGTGCAAATGCAATAGAAACAAAACTTCTATCCGCTCCTGAATCAAATAAAATGGATGCATAACGATTATTAACGAGGAACGTACCCGCAACAACATTCGGGTCCTCACGGGCATCTTCTCCTCCCATAACATAAGCCCTTCCTCGAGCTACTCCGCCCTGATTTCCAGCTCCTTGATCCTTCCTCTTTGCGCAATTGTTCTTGAAATGACCCAACTCTCCACAACCATAACATCCTCCTGGTTGGTTCTGATTAATTACCCCTCGTGGAGCTTTGCATTCCCTAGTCAAATGACCGACTTTTCCACAATTCTCACAAGCTCTAGGACAATTCCCAGGGTTGTGATGAGTTTGACATTTGTTACACTTGGGTAGTTTTCCAGCATATCCTTTTCCTTCTGTTGGTCCTGCAGCATAGGCCTTTGCCACTTCCTATCTCTTAGGTGCTGGTTGGATAGCATTTCCACCTTGGTTATTATCAAACCTCCTCTTGTTGTTATTGTTATTATTGTTTTGGTTATTGGGGTAGTTGCGGTTTCGGTTATTGTTATAGTTGTTGTTGTTTCGAGTGTTGTTGTAGTTGGTATTGTTTGAACGGTTATTGTTGTTGTTTGCAGCAGATTTTCCTTTTAACACTTGGACCATAAGTTTCTGAGTTATACGAATGGCCTCTTCCATTGATTGTGGGTCGAAAGACATCACATCCCCTCGGATGCTTTCGGGTAGTCCTCCAGTAAAATTCTCCATCTTTTTCTCATCTTCCGGAACCATAGTTGGACATATTGCAGCCAACTCCTGAAACTTCCTAATATAAGTCTCAATGTCATCACCTTTTGTTACCAGCTCATAGAATTCGGTTTCCAACTTTTGCATCTCAGTACGTGGGCAAAACTTCTTATTCATCAGCTTCTTGAATTGATCCCAAGTGAGCTTGTAGGCATTCTCCATACCAATAGGCTGAGCATACGAATTCCACCAAGACATAGCTTCATCAAGAAGCATACTAGTAGCAAATTTTACCTTGTTAACCTCCTGGCAACCGCACATGAGAAATACGTTCTCAGTCTTCTAAAACCAGCGGATCAAAGCAAACGCTCCCTCAGTTCCCTTATACTTGACGGGATCACTAATCTTGAAATCCTTCCAAGTACATTCACGCCTAGTAGTGGGTTGAACCACTTCAGTATTAGGTGGAACCTCAGCAGCCCTAGCAGCAACCTCAGCCCTCTCAGTCTCCAGAGCTTCTGCTATACTATCCCTGACCAACTTGCGGATAGCGGCTTGAGTCATAGCGGGTGTTTCTGATGTAGCCTTTGCTTTCTTTGGCGCCATACTTCTGATAAATAATAATCGACAACAACCATGAGAAAACTATAATAGAAATAGTCATCGTACAAAAAGTATACGCCCACAACATGTATATATACAACCACAACAAGTATAAATACAACCACGACATGTACGAGTACAACCACAACCTGTAATAATACAACCACAACACGTATAGATACAACCACAACAAGTATAAATACGTTAACAATAAAGAGCAACCACGAAACATCATAAATATAATCACAACACATGAATATAATACATGAAAATTTTGGCCTACATGGACCGATATATATATATAGCACAACATTTCCAACATAGTAGAGTCGCACTTGATATATTTGTTTGTACAACAACCAAAAGACTACAAGTTCTTGAACTATGTCCCACACCTCGGGACTAGAAAAATAGTAAAAGCTAATACAATACTAGTCTATGTCTAGGCTCCTCTAGGTGCTCTAGATGGTCCAGGAGCTCCAGATGCTCCAGGTGCACTCCTTAGACGACGAATCTCCCTGTCCATCATAACTGCAATCTCCTCTAAATGCTGAACTCGAAGCTGAAGAGCAGCATCTCTACCCTCCATCATAGCCAACCTCTCATGTGCTACTACCAACTGGTGTGTCTGCTCTCCCTGAGACTCCTGTGTAGTCTGAGCTCTATCCCGTATCTCTGGTAGCTCATCCCTAAGCTGATCAATCAGCTCCCGATGTCCCTCTTGCCGTGCCTCAAGTCCATGATACAACACGTCGATACTAACTCTGCCTAAAATCAATCCCTCGACCTGCTCCTCAACCGCCTCAAGTCGAGTAGTGATATCCTCATCAACCCTATAACCCAAACTATCAACCTGCTCCTACTGAGCCCCTAACTGATCCTCTAATGTAACATCTGTAGGCTCCCTAGTAGCAGCTGCTCTCGAACACTCACCTACATGGTATACTGGTGGTGGTTCTGATTCTGACTCTGTAGTAGGTGAAGCTGGTGTAGTAAACCTCGCACGCTTCCTAAGCGGCAATAGTGAAGTAGATATGGATGTAGTAGCGGGTATGGCTGGTGGTGGTGTGGGTAACATAGGAATAGCAGGGATCTTAAATGTAGATGTAGCAGGGCAAACTCTCTTACTAGGACCTATAGTCGTCTTCCTACGGGGAAACATGAGTCTAGGTTCTGAAGGAATAGTGGTAGCAGAGGATGATGTGTCAGTGGGTGCACGGGTAATCTCAGGTGGTGCAATAGGGGAAACAAGAGGAGTAGGAGCAGTCTCATCCTCCTCAAAAGGCTCGGTTTCCTCACCTGATGCCGAGAGTGGCAACACATGTACAAGAGGAATGGGTGGTGGTGAAAAGGCAGTGGAAGACATAGAGCCTTCAACATCGGAGTCTGTGATAGAGTAAAGTACGACAACGTTTGGGTCTGAAGACATGGTTCTGTGATAATCAAGGTGAAATAAAATAAATAACTCGTATAATGGAATCACTTAAAACAATGAACATGCACTTATGATGAAATGATGAGATGCTATGATAATGTGGTTATAGTCTAGGGATCGTATACATCATAAACCCTATCATGATGCATCCTAGTTCGCTATAACCTTGGCTCTGGTACCAATCTGTCACACCCCCAATTTACCTTACTTGCAGCGGAATGGAATGCCTGGGGTGTAACTGTCATAGCACCATAACAAGGATATATTGAACGACCTAAAGTGTCGTTTGGAAAACACATCGTTTGATTTATTTAAAAACATCCAGAGTTACAAAACATAGGTCCCAAAGGTTGAAACGTTTACAGAAACAAGTTCAGGAAAAGTCAAACGATAATTTACACAAGTGCATGAAAAATTCAAAATGTAGTGCGTCATCCCTGGCACACCCTAATGTGACTCCATGCATGTAATATGATAATGCCTTAGTTAACTGAAAATACTTTGCCAAAACGGTCAACATAAAGTTGGTGAATAATCATAGGTTTATGAAATGTAATGTTGTACGGCTACCACAAGTATAAGTGCATGACAAAAGTCACGTAAAATAGTACAATAGACCTTAAGCTCATGACACCGAAGCTAGACTGATGAAATTTATGCCCCTCCTGAATGTTCTGCCAAAACACTCAAATGTAGCAGACATGAAATGCATCCGCTTACTGTTGGTAAATACTACCACGGATGGAGGCATGACCCTCAATAGATCTATCCACTCACTCTCGCTTAATAGGCAAACTAACGGTTCATGATGATAATAGGGGACTATCACAAGGCAGACTAGCTACTTAAGCAATGTACATAAGTTTTGATACTTGGGCTCATACTAAAATAGTGCAATGTATTCTCCCCCGTGGGATTTGAAAACAATCATAAAATGTATACGGGGCTATGAAAACTCACCTTAACTGATGATACTGTGATGATGTGAAATGAACAACAATGAACAGTTAGCTGCCTCAACCTAATATGAATGATGAACGATCTAATTTAGATCACCAAATGATGTTATGAATGTCCATGCACATGTTCCTATACCACTCTACTCTTTGGAAAAACACTTGTTGTTATCAAAAATATATATTTTCCAAGACTTAGGAAAATATGGCTATTAGAAAAATAAAACTAGTTGCTATATATACATACATATATATATATATATATATATATATATATATATATATATATATATATATATATCGTATGTATCAATGTTAGTGTTGAAATCCTCGTTTTGAAATCCTTGAAATAACGCCTTGTAGTGATAAAAATATACTTGTAATCACTAATACTTCATTAGTTATGAATTTGGGTACTTGGTATTATTTCTAGAAATCTAGAGTTACTACGTAGTTTTAGCGTTATTATTTATAAAAGCTGTCAAAATAATATTAGTTTTGCCGATATTGAAACGTGAATATCTTTGTCGTTATAAGTCCGTTTTACTTGTTCTTTATATCCACGGTTACGTCTTAGTATGTAGTATATATTTTGGTAAGCTTGGCTCCTCCGGGTTACGTCTAAAGCCTCTTTTTGTCCGACGAAAAACGTCCAACAGCATGCATTTTCAGAAAAATACTTTTCGTCAATAAACTTGCAAAAAATCATAACTTCTTCGTTATAAACTCTTTTTAATCCGTTCTTTCGCCTACGGATTCGTTTTTGAAAGTATTTTCTAAAAATTTTGCCAAAGTTTCCTTTATGTTTACTGATTTTCCTGGATTAATAAAAATGGGACAGAATGTTTATATACTTGTTACAAACCCATTTTTCATGTTCAAAACTAGTTTCAACCTCAACCAAAACTCTTGCAAACTCCACAAAGCTATACTAATCCTACCATACACCTTCTTAGGGTGCCATGGGTTCCTAATGATCACTAAACAAGTTAATTTAACAAGGGAGTACCTAAAACAAATTCTAGGGTTTGTATGTTCAAAAAGTCTACAAAAATAAAGTGGTATAGCTAGCTTGTGCATGAAATTAAGCATGAAAACCATATGATACAAGTGTTAATTAGATGAAAACATGAAAATAAATTTGATAACTCACTTTGAAATAATAGGTGATTAGATGGTGAGAAACCTTGTGTTACTTGTGTTTTTGTTGTAAGATTCTTGATTAGGATGACAAAATGAACAACTTCTATGCTTTAATTCTTGGAAAATGATCACTTGATCTTGGATTATGGTTTTGGTCATGGGGTATGAGATGGAAAAGATGAGATGAGAGCTTTTTGATTCATAAATTTGTTAAGTGTTTTGTTTTAGAGGTTTTAGTAGATATACATGATAAGTTATATAGTATAATACTTGTACATAAATGCCCAAGGTTAAGAAAATGTGTAAATTTGGCCTTGTGAGGACTTTAGGGGCCGGCTCACGTGGATGAGGGGGGGGGGGGTAGTTTTGATTTAATTAGGATTCTAGTGTAGGATTTAGTGTAGATATGTGTTATTAGTTAAAATCGGGTACCGGGTTTGATAGAAATAAATGTTAACAAAGTTAACCGGGACAAAATAAAGTCATAAGAATGATAAAAATATGTTGGGTACAAGTACTGAGTGTTCGGGTGATTATTGTTTAGTTTTCACGAAAACCGTCGTAATATTTATAAACTCACGTTATAAATAAAATAAATTTCCAAAATACTGGGTAAATGAATGTTATAACTTTTATGATGATAAAATGGATATAAAAATATGTCGGGACTATTGTGGGAATATTTAGATATATTCGTCGTTTATAAACCGGGTGTTAACGTTTATTATAAATACTTATACGTAAAACGTTAAATTTATCAAATATATAAATATGACAATCCTAAGAGTGGTATAACATGAAAATGCTGTTATGATGATATGCAGACTATCCCTAGTCCGTATGCAGTATCCTTAGTACTAATGAAATGAATTCGCACCTAAACCAATCCGGTTACGCGAATTTGAATACCCGTAAACTAAATTTACGATGAAATGAGTAATGCAAGTGAATAGTGAAAACTTTTCCGGCAATAAATAGTGTTCAGTGAATAGTAAAATTCTCAAATATTTCTCAGAATATCAAATTGACCTCGGAAATGATGAATGGTAAAACGATGAATAGTATTTTGATGAATAGTGATTTATGAATAGTAAAATGTCGAAGTTTGGGAAATGACCTGAAATGGTGAGTTGTGACAATTATCGGCTAAGTATTCGCGGGTTTCATTACTTGGAATCTTAGATTGCGAAAAATGAGAAATGATAGAGTTTATTTAGAAGTTAGATGTTAAACGTGGAGTAGTTGGTTCTCTTTAGAGCTCATGAGAGGTACTTGTGACTTTTTGCTCCAACAAAATTGTTTCACAAAAATTAATAAATAGATGTTCTAGGTTAATTAGTGGTATTTAGGTTTGAGCAATATTTAGTTTTTTATTTTCTTAAAAGAATCTTTGCTTTAGAAGTTGGGTACATATCAAGGACACATCAAAAGCAAAAATGAAAAGTCAAAAGATGATATGTATGTGGTTTTGGAGCTACCCGATAAGCTTCCATTATTGTTGAAAAAGAAAAGTATGAAGAAAAAAATGATGAAAAGAAAAAAAAATGAAAAAAATGAAAAAAGTGAAATGTGAAAGTTTGAATGAATAAGAGCTTAAGTGTTATAAAAGTTGTTGGCGCGTAAGGTGCATGTGGATAATTCTGAATTAGTCACATGAAGTGCACGTGTAGTACTCCGCAACTTATATATGAGAGTTATATGTACCAAATTCCTTGATGTGGACCGAATTTCTAAAGCAGTGGTTCCTGAGAGAAAATAAAAAACTACTTAGCATTTAAACTTGGTATCTCTATCGGACTAAAAGTTATTTAAACAAGGAAATATTAAGAAATTCATTTCTCAACAAAAGTAAAAAAATCTAGATACATTAAGAAAATGGGAGTAAGAGGTTTTCACAAGTAACTTTTATGAGTAGTGTTAGCATCTAACATATAGATAAGCTATGATCTCGTTTGTACGCTTAGTTTAGGGGCTTGTGAAAAATCAAGGATGACGAATTTTATCCGTATGGTCACTTTTCCATGAGAAGTGTTTCTACTCAATGACCCTAAAAATTATTGCAAAATAATGAAAGTTCAACAAACCGTCACAAGAACAAAGTGAAAAATCCAAAAATAGTAGTGATAAGTAGAATAAGGAATAAAATTGGAAAACGGGACATTTTCGGGAATAAATGATTTTGTAACTTCTTTTGAACCTCCTTGCTACTTTACAACGTTAGTAGGAAGAGTTATAAAATTATTTATCCCAAAAGCGTGAATTGATCACATTGCGTGAGGACACGACAATATTTTAGTCTGGGGGATTTTGGTGAGTGCTTATTCACTCACTTTTATTTGACTAAAATCAGACCAAAAAGACCAAAAACATACCCAAAATGCCAAATATATGTTGGTTTTTTTGTGTTTTTACATGTGCAGGTACGGATATTGTAGAAATGGACAAAAATCATGGAAAAACGACAACACGAGCACGGGAATGGAAAAAGGTTCAAAAGCCGAGACCGGGGAAGGATTTCTACAAAATGTATCAAGTTATGCTCATATGTCAAAGTCAACCTTTGAAGAATTGAAGAATGTCAAAAATGGCCCTTGGAATAAAATTTCACAATTTACAAATTTGGTTCTTGGAGATTTGGAAGATTACAAAATTGGTCCTTGAAGATTTCATACTTAACTTACAATGAACAATCCTAGTCCAAGTAAAAATACATAAAACCCATGAGCCCAAACCCATAATCACAAGCCCACCATCCTATCCCTGGTACCTGGCATCCATTTCCCACAAATAACCCGATCCACCATCTCTTTCCACCCGGTCAAACACCAAAGTCAAAATAATAAGAATAAAACCTCTTCCCCCATTTACCCGCCCCCAATTGTTACTATTCACACAGCCCTAATTCACTATAACCTCAAACTAACAAAGATTAATCTTTAGCTTACGTGAACCTTTTTTTTAGCTTATTGTAATTTTCTCAGCTTTCAAATTGTACTCAATTCCAGTTTTTAATAGAATTCTAGTTTTCATTCAATTTTTGTCATTTAAATTTCAAGCAATTTACTATACTGCTTATATAAGCTCATTCAAGCTCCTTGATAGCTTGTGGTGAGTTTTGATACATAATTTCTGCTTTAAATTTGGTTAACTAGTTTTGGTCAACGATAGTCAAACAAAATTTCATAGTGAAGATAGGCAGTGATCAAATGAAACCTCTGTTCAGCCGAGGTTGGAATTGTAAGTCTCATTTACATTTTTCTAGCATTAATCTGCAATTCTCATTTAAATGCATTAGAACTTGTTCATTTAGTTTAAATCTGCTTAGTGTTGTTAATTTTAGTCTATTATTACTTGTTGAATGCTTCATTTGGTTTCCATTATGCTTCATTATTGGTAGAACTGCAATTCTGTGTACCTGATGCTTATTGTTGGAATTTATTGGTGGTTTAGCTTAGTTAATTGTTTTTACATCTGTTTTAGTCTCTAGATAATCAAATATTGGTTTGATTCTGCATCTAGTAGTGTTATTTGACAGTTATAGGGGTGTTTAGTTTAAGCTTTGATCCTGTGCTCTAGTTGTTTGTAGGTGCTATGTCACAACTCACCATTTCACGTCATTTACCATTTCAGGTCATTTTCCCAAACTTCGACTTTTTACTATTCATAAATCACTATTCATCAAAACACTATTCATCATTTTACTATTCATCGTTTTCGAGGTCAGTTTGATGTTCTGAGAAACTTTTTGGAAATTTACTATTCACGAAACACTATTCATTGCGGGAAAAGTTTTCACCATTCACTTGCATTACTCATTTCATCGTAAATTTAGTTTACGGGTATTCAAATTCGCGTAACCGGATTGGTTTAGGTGCGAATTCATTTCATTAGTGTTAAGTACACTGCATACGGACTGGGGATAGTCTGCGTATCATCATAACAGCATTTTCATGTTATACCACTCTCAGGATTTTCAAATTTCTATATTCAGTACATTTAACGTTTTTACGTATACGTAATTATAATAAACGTTAACACCCGGTTTATACACGACGAATATATCTAAATATTCCCACAATGGTCCCGACATATTTTTATATCCATTTTAACATCTTAAAAGTTATAACATTCAGTTACCCAGTATTTTGGAAATTTATTTTATTTATAACGTACGCGTATGAATATAACGACGGTTTTCGTTAAAACTAAACATTAATCACCCGATCACTCAGTAAATGTACCCAACATATTTTTAATATGTTTTTAACATTTTTATAACTTTATTTCATCCCGGTTAACTTCGTGAACGTTTATTGCTATTAAACCCGGTACCCGATTTTAACGAATAACGCGTAATAACACTTAACGCTACACTATATTTTCTAAGTGATCAAAACCGTTTTGGCTACTCCTTTTCACACCCAAAAACCGGCCAAGACCACCCCTTTTTAACCTTGTGCATTAACTTATCAATATTTAACTAATAAACACTTAATAACATAACTTTACCAAATCATAAAATCATAATCTCATTTTTAGATAAGAAGAAAAACTTGCTCATCTCCTTCCCTATCTTCAAACCCACGACCAAACCACCAAACATAGATCAAGTGATCATTTTTCAAAAGTTATAACATCAAACTTGTTCATTATACTTGTCTAATCAAGAATCAAGCAACAAAAACACAAGAACAACAAGCATAATCATCATCTAATCATCTCATTTTGTCAAGTAAGTTTTCATCTTTATTTTTTCATGGATCATCCTATTTTTATATGTATTACATAAGTATCATGCTAAAAACCATGTACAAGTAGCTATACCACACTTTATTTTGGCTAAAAAGAAACATACAAACCCTAACTTTTTAGTTATGAAACCCCTTGCTCTAATAACTTGGTTAGGAGTCCATGGCACCCTAAGAAGGTGTATGGTAAGATTAGATTAGTCATGTGGTGATTACAAGAGGTTTGATGATGGTAGAAATTAGTTTTTAACCTTGGAAACTTGATTTGGAACCTATTTTAGACATGCTGTTCTGTTTTGTAAAAATCTGGAAAATCAGTAAACACCAAGGAAACTTTGGCAAAATTTTTAGAAAATACTTTCAAAAACGAATCCGTAGGCGAAAGAACGGATTAAAAAGAGTCTATAACGAAGGAGTTATGATTTTTGCAAGATTGTAGACGAAAAGTATTTTTCTGAAAATGTATGCTGTTGGACGTTTTTCATTGGACAAAAAGAGACTTTAGACGTAACCCGGAGGAGCCGAGCTTTCCAAAATATATTACTACATACTAAGACGTAACCGTGGATATAAAGAACAAGTAAAACGGACAAGTAACGACAAAGATATACTCGTTTGAATATCGGCTAAAACCATTTTATAATTGACAGCTTTTATTAAATTTGGCGCAAAAACTACGAAGTACATTTTCAAGCTAGAAGTAATATCAAGTACCGAGCTTTATAACTAACGTAGTATTAGTTATTATGAGTATGTTTTCATCATTTCAAGGATTACAACCCGAGTATTTCAACGCTAACATGGAAACTTACGTTATATATATATAAGTATATATATATTATAACTAGCTATTTATATTTTCTAATAGCAATATTTTCCAAATTCTTGGAATATATATTTTTGATAATACAAGTGTTTTTCCAAAGAGTAGAGTGGTATAGAAACATGTGCATGGACATTCATAACATCATTTCATGATCTAAAGTAGATCGTACATCATTCATTTTAGGTTGCGGCTAGTGTGCGCGCCTTGTTTTTCAGCTCATTACATGTTCATGGTACCATCATATCAGGTGAGTCATAGCCCCACTTTTACTGGTTTAATTACTTTACAAACTCTTTGGGGGAGATACATGCTTAAATACTCGTGTTATACTTTTATACGATTTCAAATCCTATGGGGGAGAATACATTGCAGCAACTATTTTTGTACAATGCCAAAGTATAAAGTTTCTTACATTGCTTAAGTAGTCTTATTATCACGTCACGACAAGTCCCCTTTATTTCATGGACCGTTAATTTCAAGTACTAAGCGAGAGTGAGTGAATAGATCTATTGAGGGTGACGCCTCCATTCGCGTTGGGTTGCTCCAACGGGACGAATGCATTTCATGTCTTATCAAGTGAGTGTCTGGTAAACACTCTGTTGGGGCATTACAAAGTCTAGCTTCGGGGCCATGAGCTTAAGAGACAATGTGGGTTTTATTATTGAAATCTTAGTACTTTACTTTATACTTGGGCTATTGTACATACAAAACTACTGATAAATTCCTGATACTTTTGCATCAAGTCTTACTACTGAAATACGATGCCTTTGCATCAGCCTTATTACTGAATTACAATGCTTTTGGTATCAAACTTATTACATTTGGCAGTGGGTTGTAAACACACAGGTTACAAGTCTCTTATGGCGGGACTTGTAACTGAGTGGATTTACGATGCCTTTGCTGGGGAATCTTCATTTCAATGCATTACATTCTTTTTCACAAGACTCTATGAACTCACCAACCATTGTGTTGACACTTTAGCATGTATTTTCAGGTATTAACCAATGGCACGCTACAGGAGGTTTTGGCAGGGCATGGCATGGTCATAGAAGACTCTGATTATTCATTTGGGGACCGTTTTTAACTGTTTTAATGGCCTACTTCCGCATTACTTTTAACAATGTAAATTCAACATTTTGATTTAACTATTTTATTCAAAATGATTCAAGTGCAAACCATTTTTGAACTAGTGTTGTGATATCAATTGAGTTACACCCCAGCTACATGTATGCTTCCGCTGGACCCGATCTTGGGGGTGTGACAGATTGGTACCAGAGCTTTGGCTATAGCGAACTAAGTGTTTTTAAAACCTAGACTATAGCTACTTTCAAGAAAACTTAACCCTATGACCGTCACGTGCTTGCCTGCCAAGCCGAAGCCTCGTTTGTGGTTAGTTGCTGACATAGGTGATGAGATTTGTGTCTCATTATCTGATATATTATATTCATTTATTATAGTTGATTACTATCATTGTTTTTCATATAAGCATGTTCACGTATCATATATGTCACCGCATTATGTTTTTCCTTGCATAGTTTCATCATTTGACCTCGAGTTTGGTCACCTGCCTTAGTCTTTCTGAACGTCTTGGTATTTGTGAAGGACATAGTATTAGTATAACTGAGCTGAGTATTTCAAAATTCATGGAACCTCGGTGGAATATAGACTAGTCACCTATATTCAACCCGGGATAGTGGGACATAGGCTGACTACCTATATCCGACTCAGAAATGAATTTTGCAACACTGAGAATGGTTATAATAAAATTCTGTCTGGATTGAATCCTTTACTCATTTTCCAAATGTTTCATGCATGTGTGTATACCCTCATTGTCAGAACATTCATACTTTTCATCACCTCATGAACCTCCGCTTGGAAGCATGTAAATTGATCATTTCATTTCATGAACATTCACATTTATGCATAATACACTTACATCACAGTATTTTCTTGTATCACAATATCATTTTGTCGCAGTTGTCACAGTCTCTTCCCTTCTCACCATCACTATCATTACCTTTCCCTATTCCCATATGTACATATAAGGAATTAGCTGACACTTTATGGATTCCTATGCCACTCATCGCACACTACTCCCTATATTGATAAGTGGATATTATCAATGACCTCCCTAGGAAAGACTTTCCATACCATCTATAAGGAGAATCTCTCGGTACATTAAGACCATTTCAAAACTCAACAGAATTCCCAGGATATCACCAAACTATTCGAACCACTATCACTGGACCATGTAATATTTCAAACAGAGTAGGCCTAGTGGCCGTCAGACTTGAGCCTTGTTAGAGAACAACAGCAATAGGATTACACAACCACGTATTATCATTTTTTCAGAATTGTCACTCATAATTCCATTTGGAAAGGAATCCAACCCAAAGTCAAACATAAACCTTGCAGGAGAACAAGTACAAATCATGGACAGTTAGGTCAAACAGTTGAAGCAGGGTCGAATTCCTATCGTTAGAATTCGCTGGAATTCTTGAATATCATCACCTTTTCACCAATATGTTTTCAGAGACCAACATAAACTGAACTTCGGGACAAAGTTCCTTTTAGAGGGGAAGACTGTCACAACTCATCATTTCACGTCATTTACCATTTCAGGTCATTTTCCCAAACTTCGACTTTTTACTATTCATAAATCACTATTCATCAAAACACTATTCATCGTTTTACTATTCATCGTTTTCGAGGTCAGTTTGATGTTCTGAGAAACTTTTTGGAAATTTACTATTCACGAAACACTATTCATTGCGGGAAAAGTTTTCACCATTCACTTGCATTACTCATTTCATCGTAAATTTAGTTTACGGGTATTCAAATTCGCGTAACCGGATTGGTTTAGGTGCGAATTCATTTCATTAGTGTTAAGTACACTGCATACGGACTGGGGATAGTCTGCGTATCATCATAACAGCATTTTCATGTTATACCACTCTCAGGATTTTCAAATTTCTATATTCAGTACATTTAACGTTTTTACGTATACGTAATTATAATAAACGTTAACACCCGGTTTATACACGACGAATATATCTAAATATTCCCACAATGGTCCCGACATATTTTTATATCCATTTTAACATCTTAAAAGTTATAACATTCAGTTACCCAGTATTTTGGAAATTTATTTTATTTATAACGTACGCGTATGAATATAACGACGGTTTTCGTTAAAACTAAACATTAATCACCCGATCACTCAGTAAATGTACCCAACATATTTTTAATATGTTTTTAACATTTTTATAACTTTATTTCATCCCGGTTAACTTCGTGAACGTTTATTGCTATTAAACCCGGTACCCGATTTTAACGAATAACGCGTAATAACACTTAACGCTACACTATATTTTCTAAGTGATCAAAACCGTTTTGGCTACTCCTTTTCACACCCAAAAACCGGCCAAGACCACCCCTTTTTAACCTTGTGCATTAACTTATCAATATTTAACTAATAAACACTTAATAACATAACTTTACCAAATCATAAAATCATAATCTCATTTTTAGATAAGAAGAAAAACTTGCTCATCTCCTTCCCTATCTTCAAACCCACGACCAAACCACCAAACATAGATCAAGTGATCATTTTTCAAAAGTTATAACATCAAACTTGTTCATTATACTTGTCTAATCAAGAATCAAGCAACAAAAACACAAGAACAACAAGCATAATCATCATCTAATCATCTCATTTTGTCAAGTAAGTTTTCATCTTTATTTTTTCATGGATCATCCTATTTTTACATGTATTACATAAGTATCATGCTAAAAACCATGTACAAGTAGCTATACCACACTTTATTTTGGCTAAAAAGAAACATACAAACCCTAACTTTTTAGTTATGAAACCCCTTGCTCTAATAACTTGGTTAGGAGTCCATGGCACCCTAAGAAGGTGTATGGTAAGAGTAGATTAGTCATGTGGTGATTACAAGAGGTTTGATGATGGTAGAAATTAGTTTTTAACCTTGGAAACTTGATTTGGAACCTATTTTAGACATGCTGTTCCGTTTTGTAAAAATCTGGAAAATCAGTAAACACCAAGGAAACTTTGGCAAAATTTTTAGAAAATACTTTCAAAAACGAATCCGTAGGCGAAAGAACGGATTAAAAAGAGTCTATAACGAAGGAGTTATGATTTTTGCAAGATTGTAGACGAAAAGTATTTTTCTGAAAATGTATGCTGTTGGACGTTTTTCATTGGACAAAAAGAGACTTTAGACGTAACCCGGAGGAGCCGAGCTTTCCAAAATATATTACTACATACTAAGACGTAACCGTGGATATAAAGAACAAGTAAAACGGACAAGTAACGACAAAGATATACTCGTTTGAATATCGGCTAAAACCATTTTATAATTGACAGCTTTTATTAAATTTGGCGCAAAAACTACGAAGTACATTTTCAAGCTAGAAGTAATATCAAGTACCGAGCTTTATAACTAACGTAGTATTAGTTATTATGAGTATGTTTTCATCATTTCAAGGATTACAACCCGAGTATTTCAACGCTAACATGGAAACTTACGTTATATATATATAAGTATATATATATTATAACTAGCTATTTATATTTTCTAATAGCAATATTTTCCAAATTCTTGGAATATATATTTTTGATAATACAAGTGTTTTTCCAAAGAGTAGAGTGGTATAGAAACATGTGCATGGACATTCATAACATCATTTCATGATCTAAAGTAGATCGTACATCATTCATTTTAGGTTGCGGCTAGTGTGCGCGCCTTGTTTTTCAGCTCATTACATGTTCATGGTACCATCATATCAGGTGAGTCATAGCCCCACTTTTACTGGTTTAATTACTTTACAAACTCTTTGGGGGAGATACATGCTTAAATACTCGTGTTATACTTTTATACGATTTCAAATCCTATGGGGGAGAATACATTGCAGCAACTATTTTTGTACAATGCCAAAGTATAAAGTTTCTTACATTGCTTAAGTAGTCTTATTACCACGTCACGACAAGTCCCCTTTGTTTCATGGACCGTTAATTTCAAGTACTAAGCGAGAGTGAGTGAATAGATCTATTGAGGGTGACGCCTCCATTCGCATTGGGTTGCTCCAACGGGACGAATGCATTTCATGTCTTATCAAGTGAGTGTCTGGTAAACACTCTGTTGGGGCATTACAAAGTCTAGCTTCGGGGCCATGAGCTTAAGAGACAATGTGGGTTTCATTATTGAAATCTTAGTACTTTACTTTATACTTGGGCTATTGTACATACAAAACTACTGATAAATTCCTGATACTTTTGCATCAAGTCTTACTACTGAAATACGATGCCTTTGCATCAGCCTTATTACTGAATTACAATGCTTTTGGTATCAAACTTATTACATTTGGCAGTGGGTTGTAAACACACAGGTTACAAGTCTCTTATGGCGGGACTTGTAACTGAGTGGATTTACGATGCCTTTGCTGGGGAATCTTCATTTCAATGCATTACATTCTTTTTCACAAGACTCTATGAACTCACCAACCATTGTGTTGACACTTTAGCATGTATTTTCAGGTATTAACCAATGGCACGCTACAGGAGGTTTTGGCAGGGCATGGCATGGTCATAGAAGACTCTGATTATTCATTTGGGGACCGTTTTTAACTGTTTTAATGGCCTACTTCCGCATTACTTTTAACAATGTAAATTCAACATTTTGATTTAACTATTTTATTCAAAATGATTCAAGTGCAAACCATTTTTGAACTAGTGTTGTGATATCAATTGAGTTACACCCCAGCTACATGTATGCTTCCGCTGGACCCGATCTTGGGGGTGTGACATGCTAATTATAGTTTACACAGATCTCATAAGATGCATGTAGGTTAGTTTAATCATAAAATTCGGTGTTCTTACCTCAAATAGTCAAAATCATGTTTAATTTTTATTCTAACATACATGGTTAGGATTTAACTTGCATTATCATCAATCTAGGTGTAATATTTGTTATTATAGCTTAAACTAGTTTTAATTCAGCTTATAATCTCATTTTAAATCATTTAGACACAATCAAAGTTCATGTTAGTCAAAGTTAGTGTAAATTGAAAAAAGTCAAAAATACAAAAAACATTTTAAATTCATTTTTGTTTTTATTTTTCATTTCTTTAGTTCTTAATCATATCGGTTGAAACTTGTTGCTTTGAAAAGCTTGTCAGTTTGTGATATTCAGGATATTTTTAGAATAATTTTTGGAATTTTCCTTATAAGCTTTTCATAAGCTCAAAAGCTCCCTCTTAGGCCTGTATCTCCCCTGCACCTACTGTCTCAGCAGCCCTTTAGCAGATTTTTGGTTAGTTTAGTGCTTTTTGCTTCTTCAAATCTGCTTATTTTGGATTCCCTATTGCTTATCTGGACTCATAATTAGTACCTTTAGCTTATTGTTCCATTAGTGTACCCTGTAGCAAGTTTATGAGTCATAACTGCTGGTGCAATTTGTGTTCATGCTGTCACATTTAGAATTAAATTTAAGTGATTAAATGGATTTGAAATGGAGTGAAATTTTTTATGGTGAAAGTTCATAGTGATAGCTTGAGATATCAGTGCTTAATCCTCAATTGTGAGCTTGTTTGCATAAGCTAAATTTGTCCCTCAATAAGCTATGTATTCATATTTTCTAATCAGTTTGCTTGTTAGAAAGTTGATCCAAAAATAGCCCCATTGGCCTGCTTGTACCCTGCTCCTGGATTTCTGTCCCAACATCCATTTACTAAGTTTCTCTCATAAGCTCATTTTAGCTGGTATTTGTTTTCTTTGGTAGCCTATAGCTTAAGCTTTTCATTTCTGAGCTTTGATTTCGCTTAGGAGCCTCTTCATTAGTTATTTTGCAGCCTGCTAGTTCACCTTGAGGTCTGTTTAGATTAATTGATGACCATCCTTGCTTATTATTCATTGTGAGCTTAATTGATTGTTATAATTTGAATTATTTGAATTGGACTGTTAAGGTTAGAAGGAAGTTAGTTTAAGCTGGTAAAAGCTAGGTTGAGTTTATTGAAATTCTAGTATAGCTTATAGGTCTAGATAGAATAGTTGTTAAATTGTGAAATTTTAGTTTTTAGTGCTTGTGGTAACTGTTAGGAGTTTTAGCTTCTCCAGAGCTTATTGTAGGTTTTCAAAAAAATTGTTTTTGTAAAAAGATTTCATTTCTAGTTCAGCTTTAAGTTTTTAAAAGAAAATTTTCTAAAATAATAAGTTTTACAAAAAGAGGGTGCCAGGGTCCGAACCATGGTCACCAGTCTTTGCAAACCTCAACACCACTGCGCCCTTGGGTCTTATTTTGTAATACAAATCTCCCTTATTTCCTTTATAGTGTTCTTCTATTTTCTATTTTAGCTTAATAAGATCTGTTTTAGCTTTTTATTAGCCTCTTCAATATAATTTTTCTGTTTTTATAATTTTCTAAAGTTTGTTATAGTATAAACTAATTTCTGAAAAAGTTTCAAAATTTCCAAGTTATTTTTCTATTTTTCGTAATTAAATTTCTTTAAAATAGTTTTTAAATCATAATAATTAAATATAAATTCGAAAAAATATTTTTCTTTTTCCCGTAATTTTATTTTATCGTTTAGAATGTAGGATAATCATTTTTATGCCCGTAGGATTAGTATTGCTTAGATTTCGTGTTTTATTTCGCGCTCGTACGTAGTTTTTAAATATTTTTCGCGTTTTTAGAATAGGTTGCGTTTTAAGTATAGATTACTTTGTGTTATTGTTTCTTGTGCTTTATTATATGCTTTTTAGTTTCATTTCATTTTCCGTAGTTACAAATTCCATCAAATCACTTTTTACCACTATTCACTTCACGAATCACGAACCGAAATCACGATTCCATTCAACCTTCGTTGGGAGAACGACCCGGGGAAATACTTTCACCGGTATTTCTTCGGAATACTTAATCTCTAAATCTACATCTAATCAATAAAAACGTAAGAAAAACAGACAAAAACGTATGAAAAGGTGAAAAATGTACAAAAAGGGATAAAAACGTAAGAAAATGTATAAAAACGATTAATAACGTATGACAACTTAAGAAAAATGGAAGAAAACGTACGTAAATGTATAAAAAGAAAAGAAAAATAGACGAACACGTATAAAAACGGTCAAAATTGTATAAAAAAGGAGGAAAACGGATAAAAACGTTAGGAAACGTATAAAACCCTAAGAAAATGGACAAAACGTATAAAAATGGTCAAAACGTTTAAATAAGGACGAAAACGGATAAAAATGTAAGAAAACGTATAAAAATGGATAATAACGTATGACAACTTAAGAAAAACCTAAGAAAACGTATAAAACGTAAGAAAAACGGACGAAAACGTATAAAAACAGACGAAAGCGGATAAAAACATAAGAAAACGTATAAAAACGGATAATAACGTATGACAACTTTAGAAAAACGAAAGAAAACGTATAAAAGCGGTCAAAAACGTTTAAAAACGGACAAAAATAGATAAAAACGTATAAAAATGGATAATAACGTATGACAACTTAAGAAAAATGGAAGAAAACGTACAAAGACGTATAAAATGTCAAAACATATAAAAATGGACGAAAACGGATAAAAACGCAAGAAAATGTATCAAAACGGATAAAAATATATGGCAACTTAAGAAAAATGGAAGAAACATATAAAAACAGATAAAAATGTAAAAATGTAAAAAAAAAACTGACGAAAGCGTATAAAAATGGTCAAAAACGTATAAAAACGGACGAAAACGGATAAAAACGTATGAAGACAAATAAAAACATATGAAAACTTTAAATTGTAAACAGCCGCTATTATTAAAGATAAATGATGCAACGATATTTAACCAAATGGGCAAACGTGTAAATTATAACGGAACTCACTTAACACCAGTTAAACTAAAGGACCAGTGGTGTTATTTGTTTACCAACTTAAGGACTACCAGTGCAACTTCAAACTTCGAGGGACGAAGGTTGTTACTTTTGACACACCACAGGGACCATCCATGTAATTTACTCTTATATAAATAACATCTTTGTAGTTTTATGCATTGAATATATTTTTTGGCTCCGAAAAAATTTGGGGCGACAAAAACTGGGCGTGGGCGGTCGGCCACCCTCAAGAACGGCCCTGGATGCAATGGCAGACACACAAATTTGTCACAAGGTATGCACTGTTATATAGAAATTTGAAATGGGTATGCACTTAGTGTTAAACTTTGAAATATGTAAAGAAAAAAAATTGTTTTTACACTAGTGATGATGATTTTTAGGTATGCACGTCGCCTTAAGTATGTCCGTCCCTGCCTTTCAAAAAAAAAAAAAAAAAAAAGTATGCCCGTCCCTGCCTGGATAATAGCACGCACCAAACCTCATTGTTAAAGCTTTAGAATACAATTTTGACATAATCCTGTTAGAAATGATAGACTATAAACCACAACATATATTGAAAAAGGTTTCTGGCGATATGATGAATGAGTATGTTTGATATATTGACAGAGCAAAGTAATTTACAAGAAAGATTTGGTATCAAGAAGTGTACAAATATATATATATATATATATATATATATATATATATATATATATATATATATATATATATATATATATATATATATATATATATATTGTAGCAACCGGCATTTTAGGGCAATACTTTTCATTAAAAAAATCGAAATCATTTGTGACAAACGATAATTTTTGAACTTGTTTTAATAATAAATTTCATTTATTATTATTACCTATTACATATTTTTGAGCTTTTTGGACATCATTTGA
The DNA here is from genome assembly GCA_030686995.1 of Artemisia argyi. NCBI lineage: Eukaryota > Viridiplantae > Streptophyta > Magnoliopsida > Asterales > Asteraceae > Artemisia > Artemisia argyi. Next base: position 246,561,594 of record CM060700.1, on the reverse strand, counting down.
ACCGAAAACGAGAGATTTTCTCGTGAGACGCAAAAAACGACTTTTAACACGTATCGAAACTAGATCAGGCATGGTCTAAATTAAATTAAAATATTACGGCTCTATTAGAGTTATTATTATTACTTTTATTTTTGTCATGATATTCATTTTTATATATTTGCATAAAATGCATGCTTTTTGCATTTTCATTACCTTTCTATCCAACTAATACCATTATACATACACAATACTCAAAAATTTTAAAATAATTTTACCCCTTCCTTTTGTCTTTGGCCGATTCTTGCACCATACGATAATTTTGTCATTTTATCCAACCATCTAGTACCCTTTTGTCTCACATTATCACCTTGTCTTGACTTGAAACAAACTAGTACCATGTACACTTACATCTTACACTTACGTCTTACATATTTTAGCACCATATTATGTACATTTTGTCTTGCCCAATATTTGAATCCCACTTCACATGGGTCTTTTGTTGCTACATGTAACTAATTAAAGTACTATTAGGCCCCATGTCCTACGCCTCTTAATATATAGCTAAGTACTAACCTTATAATTCTCAACCATAATTGTTTTATTGTCCAAACTTAACAAACACCTAATGTACTTCTCAAATAAGCTTAACCTCATTACCATTATTTCCCATATAAATACCAAACTAATACTTATCACTTCATTCTTAATACAAAATCACCAACTCTTGTTGCCGTCACACACCACAAATACCCACATGCTCATTTGTTTTGTATTGTAAATGCTTTGATCATCTCCTAAGTTTCAACTAATAAGTTAGAATCATGACATCTCCCTCCCCCTTGTCTCATATATGACGCCAAAATGTGGTCTCCCCATCAAAGTCTGAAATTTACCAATCCAAGTTAAACACTCATAGTACTCTTGGGGTTTTAGTTTTGGTGCCATACTTGAGTTTTAGATTATAAAAACTATGTCAACAAATTTCAACTAATGCAAACAAAGTGATTTCCCCACCTTGTGTCATCCAACTTGGCGTCACCCAAGATGACATCTCAGCCACTCAACATTTTGCCCAAAATGGTTAAACATCTTTGGTCCTATATAATTTCTAGTTTGGTAACACACGCACATGAGACACTATAAAGACCAAGTCAAATGGCACTCTTAATTACTCACCAACTCAAAATATAAAATTCCTCCTTGTTTCTTTCTGTGATGACCATTGATCTCCACACAAAAGCATACAAATTTCACAAACTTGAGAATTGGATACGATACTAGGAGCTAATTTGGGTTATTTGTGTTATTTATTTTGGGTAATAACTTATCACTTGGGTTGTTCTTGCATTAGTCCTCTTTTCTCAATAAACTTTTGTAAGTCTTTTAATTCCTACACTTTTACATATTATTTTCATCATGATTGCATTTATTTTAAGTCACCATATATGTTTGTGCAAGTATTTCAAGTTTTAAAAAGATTACTAACTAGTAACATGAATTTATATGTACAGATTATACTTTTTAGTGTTCCTACATAATATATTGTGTCTCTACATAATTGTTTCATATTTTCGTATAATTGGTACTTGTGAGGAATCATTGGAAGAGAGTAGGACATGTCGAGTGTTGCAACATTGTGGTAAAATATATAGCTTAAAAAATGAAAAACACATCTTTGGACACGGCTGTCCCCAAAACAGAAAATATGGGTAAATGAGTTCATGTTTTTCAGTAGGAAAAATAGAAAATAGACTTTATAACGAAATCATGGTCGCTTGAATGGGCAAAAATTAGACTTAAAATGAGGAAGTTATACTATTTTGAAAATTTCGGCGCAAACTATATTTTCTTACAAAAACTACGCTAATAGTGAAATTAAGTTTTTACAAACTAGAAGTGGTTTTCAAAATCTTTAGTACCGAGATAGACAAAAATGGGAAAAATCAAGATTTACGATCGGGCCATGCCAAATTTTCACTAGAAAAATAACGCTTAGACTATTTTTGTAAAAATAGCTATACTTAGAATAAATGTGTATTTTTCCTAAGAAGTGTCAAAGTAGTTAAAATTGATTTTTAAAACTAATAAATAATAATTATTTGTAGAGCTCGACTAAAAGACGAAAACTGACGAAAAGACAAAATATTTTCTTTTAACTTATAGATCACAAGCACAACATGTCATGGTGATACAAAGATTTCAAAACACTCATTGCATTCTCACATTTCGTAGAACACCGTTAGAAGTTAAACCCACACTTAACTAGGTCGCCGTTCGAAGTCGTTACCTTTCGTTGCCTGACTTATTCGTTACCAAATTACCTGAGGTGAGTTCTCGTAGCCCCACTTTTTATATATTTTTCTTGGGGGAAAATGGTACTCAATGCTTTTAAATCGTTTTCATGCTGTGACTAAATGTTTTCATGCTTTGTTTTGGACAATTATGTGCGTTTGATTTCAATTATATGCTATGTGGTATACTATTACGTTTGCAAGCATGCGCTACTGTTTAACTCCGTATGGGGCCGAAGCATAGGATAGTACTATCCGGGGTCGCTCCCCGCTATTATTTATTTGTGTGACATCTTGGCAGGTTCAGTTTAGCGCTATTAAAACTTTTCTTTCATTTCATGCTATAATTGCTTAACTCTCTCACTATTGTCCTACCTAATATCGTTCACAGCTTCGTGGTTCACTTTCAAACCTACGAGCTCACCAACATTATGTTGAAGTTTTCTAGTACCATTTTCAGGTGGATCATTATAAAGGTATTTGAAGGCACGTTTATTGGAGTCAGACTGTTTGTCGTGTTGCTACTATGTTTTCAAGACAACAATATTTCAAAAGAGACATGCTTTTATATCACTTTGAGACAAGGATTGCTTTGTAAAGGTTGTAAACTATTGTCGTAAAAGTTTTAAGGTACGAATCTATGATGTTAAGCAATGTGCCTTTCTTCGTTACACCTCGTGTTTCCGCCTTAGACGGGGTGTGACAGAATGGTATCAGAGCCTAAGGTTATAGAGAATACCGGTTTTTCTAAAATAAAAACCTAAACTATAACCAGACTAAAGTTTTTATAAAACCCCAAACATGGTACGAGTTGATTTGCCCGATTATTCTATTGTTTTTCCTAAATTATGCATAGCCTGATCAACTATGCTTAATTCAGGAGCGATCATGGTGTAATGGGGGGTAGTTACCTTAGATCGTGTTTGGTTGGAGTCGTAGTCTAGATCACCTGAAAATGCATTGGACTATGTATGTGCATCTGCCTTACGTGTTATGTTGTTATTTGAGTTGATATGACATGGGTTGAGTTAGAGTATTTCATGTACCATTCCCTATACTCGTACGCTTAATATTAGTTATCCTCATACGCAAACAAAACTCATACTATATATTTTTGCTAAATATATATAGCGATACGTTATTTTGAAAACGTTATTTTGGGTAAACTATTTTGGGAACGTTATTTTTGATACGCTATACAATTTTGAATACTATTTTGGACGGTCAACATTGGTCTTGCTATTTTGAAAATGCATTATATTGATATGGTATTTTGGGGAACTATTTTGGGACATACTATTTTGGATTACTATTCGAAAGCTATTTTGGAAACATGATTACTTTAGTATTGCCCTATGCCATTATGTCACATGCCTTGTTCCCCAACATTATTTCCCTGATTAGCAAGTCTGACCACACCACATTAAAAGCCGATGAGTTGGATGACATCATTAGTTGCCTTAGGAAGCAACCCACATGTCAAAACGGATACCTTAATGGTTTAGTTGTACGATTAGGACCTTGGATATTGCAAGCGGGTTGATAGAACCCATGAGAAGATAGTGACCTTAAGCGTGTTAATTGAGTTGTTTGTGTTGACCATGATAGCGATGTTCGCCTTAGTGTGTCGTGTTCCGAAGGTGGTACTAGTTAGATAATTTAAATATTGTTGGTCAAAATTTTTTTTTTATTGTGCGAATGAAAGATTTTCTTGCGAACTTTATACAACATGTTGAGCTGGCAATCCTTTTTAATTGGACCGTGTTATAATGTTTCTTCAAAACCAAATTTTGTTGATAGTGGAAATTGCCTTAAAATACTTAGAATAATTTGCTGATTTTCAAAAAGGGTCAGTTCGCTTTGGTATAAAAATCATATTAAATATTTGTCCCAGACGTAATCTAAAAAAAAAAAAAAAAAAAAAAAAAAAGAAAAAAAAAAAACCTAAAACTATTATTAAACTTTTTGGTAGTCATATATTTTCACAAGAGTATAGTAGTTGAAAACTTCAAACGATGTTGCTTCAACATATATTTATGGTCAAATTCTTTAAAAATTTCCAAAACCATGCCTCCAAGAGGGAACACGCACCAATCATGTACAAACCTCGAGAAGCAATCACAATGCCTACATTTTAGGTGACCTTAGAAGTGAATCAAACACCTCTGTCCGAGACTGTCGGTAGCAATGCATCGTGCCTTGACTCTATTCCTTCGAAGCACAACCTTCCTACTCATTCTACAAGATAATATTCTCGTGATGATCGAAGCGCGTTGCACTAAACAATTAGTGTTACTCAAGAGACAACATATCCTTTTTCAGAGTCCTAGATAGGTTAGTCACATTAGGACATGATTTCACTCTTATATTTGGATATCAAGAAGTTGCACTGAACCATAAGATCTTTGGCGTTCACTTGTAGCAAGACTAACACCTCTCGACGTAGTACCCGCTTGGCAACAATTTTGAGTCATTATATACTTTGGTCCTGCCTAGAGGAATTGAGCACTTAGATGTAAGAACCTTGCCCAATATTGATCTTCAAGCGTTCCGGATCATTGACACCAAGTTCTGCCTATAAGCCTCTTGATTCATAAGAACATCGTCTTTAACTGTTCATGCATACCTGACGACACGTTCTTCCCTGGTGTTTTCACACCAATGGCCCTTCCCTCAAAAGTCTTATACTCGATGTGAGGCTATTAATGACCTCTATCTTCATTAATCGATCTCTATTGGATTCTACTCATTCCTTCCAGATGATTACGCCAACAAACTTTTCCTTCATGATATTATTTCCAAACTACGATTGAACTCCGTGCTACGTGTTGAGTATTCCTCCTTACTTCCTCCAACTGCCGTGGAAAAACTTTCTTCATATTAGGGAGCCTTCATCCTACTCCTTCAATCTTCGTAGTCGACGATCGTTCTTTCATTTAGAGATGTAGCCTTAATAATTTTCCAATCCCGCATGATTTTTTTTCCCTCGACTTTTGGTCAACAACTCCCTCCCAATAGCCGCATCAAATTCACCTGACTACACTGTAATCCATTCCACCAGATTTTCTCCTCATCAATGCCACTAAGAATACCATCAATGATTCCTTCAGTAAAATCTTTCTCTATCCGCAATTTTTTTTTCCAGCTAACATTCCATTTAATTCCTTTGATCCATGACTCACGCGACGACATGAAGAAATCGCAAAGCATCTTTTAGCACCAGATGTCAGATGGAAGCAAGTATGTTACAGACGAGGAAGATACAGATACAACACCCAGTGCTACCCTTACTTCCTCATTTGCTTTAGCTCATCGTTTCCTTAGATTATCCATTTTTCTTGACATGTTGATCTTCCCGATAACGACCTGATCGACTACACTAGTATCGAGTGATCGTGCCAAATCTATGCTGTCATACCCTATTTACACTTCATTTTATATAAGAAAGCCTAACTTTAAGTGACTTGCACTCATTTTTGTTACATTAGCTCTCTCTACTGCAAGTACGAATCCTTAGAGGTGAAATTCTAACAAACCATTTTGGATCTTGATGAAGACCGGATAGAGAATGATTGATCTTCCTTTTCTTGACGGACACTCGATGTTTTGCGGGACATCATAACGGTGAAGATTCTTTACGGAACTAATTTAGTTTGTCGTGTCAAGCTTAGAAAACCTCCTTTAAAGCCTGTGTATGTGACCTTGCAGACAAAACTTCTTCCTATCGCCATTTCCGATTTTCTCTAATTGACACAACTACCTCGACAATATCTCTGATCTTCTTCGCTAATCTCACCAATTTTAGCCGTAGGTACCTATTCGTTTGTTATGAGCAATTACTGGACTGAGCCAAATCATCGAAGAAGTTAAATCCCTCTTTCTCAACGACTTGCTACGTAGCCTAATCTCATGACAGTTCTTGTTTGATGGGTTGCAAGATTAATCTAAAAATAAGTTGATACTTAGTTTAAGGCTTTGATAATTTTGCTAGAAGACGGAAAAGCTTATTCCATCGAATTTGGCCACCTGACAGTTACCTTTGACTGCCTGTCTCATTTCACTCAGAGGTACCAATTTGGATTAAGCTGTCATAGGTTACAGCTTTTAGTAGTATCTACCCTTGTCACATAAGTTACGACTGCGACATTGGAGCCCTGATTTAAATTCTAGTTCTCTTGTCATGACTCAAACCTTCGTTAGGTTCTACGTACATGCGCTGGTCTATTTCAGTAAGAGCAGACATAATTATTGATTCTAACATAGTGGACTATGTCATTTACAACAGACTAGCAGTTCCACCAACAAAATTTGTCACCTTGATCTACAAACATCGTCTGGAAATTAGTGGTTAACACCTAAGGAATTATAAGTAATGCTTAGTTGGTGATCAACTAGTTATCACTCAATAAGGTGTCAGCTTGAAGATTTATTTCATGATTGTCGGAGAGCCAAGAAACCCTCACAAAGGAAGTTGAGCAACTTAGATTAGACAAGATTCCAATTATAATTTATTTGAGCTTAGTCCGTGGACATTAGTTACTTGGGAACAAAAGGACCAGCCGAAACTTAAGTACCCACACTTTTTGGCAATGGTACTAGCTGAATTTTGAGGACAAAATTCCGTTAACGGGGATGTACTGTAGCAACCGGCATTTTAGGGCAATACTTTTCATTAAAAAAATCGAAATCATTTGTGACAAACGATAATTTTTGAACTTGTTTTAATAATAAATTTCATTTATTATTATTACCTATTACATATTTTTGAGCTTTTTGGACATCATTTGAACCGAAAACGAGAGATTTTCTCGTGAGACGCAAAAAACGACTTTTAACACGTATCGAAACTAGATCGGGCATGGTCTAAATTAAATTAAAATATTACGGCTCTATTAGAGTTATTATTATTACTTTTATTTTTGTCATGATATTCATTTTTATATATTTGCATAAAATGCATACTTTTTGCATTTTCATTACCTTTCTATCCAACTAATACCATTATACATACACAATACTCAAAAATTTTAAAATAATTTTACCCCTTCCTTTTGTCTTTGGCCGATTTTTGCACCATACGATAATTTTGTCATTTTATCCAACCATCTAGTACTCTTTTGTCTCACATTATCACCTTGTCTTGACTTGAAACAAACTAGTACCATGTACACTTACATCTTACACTTACGTCTTACATATTTTAGCACCATATTATGTACATTTTGTCTTGCCCAATATTTGAATCCCACTTCACATGGGTCTTTTGTTGCTACATGTAACTAATTAAAGTACTATTAGGCCCCATGTCCTACGCCTCTTAATATATAGCTAAGTACTAACCTTATAATTCTCAATCATAATTGTTTTATTGTCCAAACTTAACAAACACCTAATGTACTTCTCAAATAAGCTTAACCTCATTACCATTATTTCCCATATAAATACCAAACTAATACTTATCACTTCATTCTTAATACAAAATCACCAACTCTTGTTGCCGTCACACACCACAAATACCCACATGCTCAATTGTTTTGTATTGTAAATGCTTTGATCATCTCCTAAGTTTCAACTAATAAGTTAGAATCATGACATCTCCCTCCCCCTTGTCTCATATATGACGCCAAAATGTGGTCTCCCCATCAAAGTCTGAAATTTACCAATCCAAGTTAAACACTCATAGTACTCTTGGGGTTTTAGTTTTGGTGCCATACTTGAGTTTTAGATTATAAAAACTATGTCAACAAATTTCAACTAATGCAAACAAAGTGATTTCCCCACCTTGTGTCATCCAACTTGGCGTCACCCAAGATGACATCTCAGCCACTCAACATTTTGCCCAAAATGGTTAAACATCTTTGGTCCTATATAATTTCTAGTTTGGTAACACACGCACATGAGACACTATAAAGACCAAGTCAAATGGCACTCTTAATTACTCACCAACTCAAAATATAAAATTCCTCCTTGTTTCTTTCGTTGATGACCATCGGAAAAGCATACAAATTTCACAAACTTGAGAATTGGATGCGATACTAGGAGCTAATTTGGGTTATTTGTGTTATTTATTTTGGGTAATAACTTATCACTTGGGTTGTTCTTGCATTAGTCCTCTTTTCTCAATAAACTTTTGTAAGTCTTTTAATTCCTACACTTTTACATATTATTTTCATCATGATTGCATTTATTTTAAGTCACCATATATGTTTGTGCAAGTATTTCAAGTTTTAAAAAGATTACTAACTAGTAACATGAATTTATATGTACAGATTATACTTTTTAGTGTTCCTACATAATATATTGTGTCTCTACATAATTGTTTCATATTTTCGTATAATTGGTACTTGTGAGGAATCATTGGAAGAGAGTAGGACATGTCGAGTGTTGCAACATTGTGGTAAAATATATAGCTTAAAAAATGAAAAACACATCTTTGGACACGGCTGTCCCCAAAACAGAAAATATGGGTAAATGAGTTCATGCTTTTCAGTAGGAAAAATAGAAAATAGACTTTATAACGAAATCATGGTCGCTTGAATGGGCAAAAATTAGACTTAAAATGAGGAAGTTATACTATTTTGAAAATTTCGGCGCAAACTATATTTTCTTACAAAAACTACGCTAATAGTGAAATTAAATTTTTACAAACTAGAAGTGGTTTTCAAAATCTTTAGTACCGAGATAGACAAAAATGGGAAAAATCAAGATTTACGATCGGGCCATGCCAAATTTTCACTAGAAAAATAACGCTTAGACTATTTTTGTAAAAATAGCTATACTTAGAATAAATGTGTATTTTTCCTAAGAAGTGTCAAAGTAGTTAAAATTGATTTTTAAAACTAATAAATAATAATTATTTGTAGAGCTCGACTAAAAGACGAAAACTGACGAAAAGACAAAATATTTTCTTTTAACTTATAAATCACAAGCACAACATGTCATGGTGATACAAAGATTTCAAAACACTCATTGCATTCTCACATTTCGTAGAACACCGTTAGAAGTTAAACCCACACTTAACTAGGTCGCCGTTCGAAGTCGTTACCTTTCGTTGCCTGACTTATTCGTTACCAAATTACCTGAGGTGAGTTCTCGTAGCCCCACTTTTTATATATTTTTCTTGGGGGAAAATGGTACTCAATGCTTTTAAATCGTTTTCATGCTGTGACTAAATGTTTTCATGCTTTGTTTTGGACAATTATGTGCGTTTGATTTCAATTATATGCTATGTGGTATACTATTACGTTTGCAAGCATGCGCTACTGTTTAACTCCGTATGGGGCCGAAGCATAGGATAGTACTATCCGGGGTCGCTCCCCGCTATTATTTATTTGTGTGACATCTTGGCAGGTTCAGTTTAGCGCTATTAAAACTTTTCTTTCATTTCATGCTATAATTGCTTATCTCTCTCACTATTGTCCTACCTAATATCGTTCACAGCTTCGTGGTTCACTTTCAAACCTACGAGCTCACCAACATTATGTTGAAGTTTTCTAGTACCATTTTCAGGTGGATCATTATAAAGGTATTTGAAGGCACGTTTATTGGAGTCAGACTGTTTGTCGTGTTGCTACTATGTTTTCAAGACAACAATATTTCAAAAGAGACATGCTTTTATATCACTTTGAGACAAGGATTGCTTTGTAAAGGTTGTAAACTATTGTCGTAAAAGTTTTAAGGTACGAATCTATGATGTTAAGCAATGTGCCTTTCTTCGTTACACCTCGTGTTTCCGCCTTAGACGGGGTGTGACATATATATATATATATATATATATATATATATATATATATATATATATATATATATATATATATATATATATATATATATAAATTCTTTATCTACAGAACTAACAATAAGTAACAAAAGAATGTGGGAGCCTAGCTATATCACAGTTATGTGCATTACAGGACACTGATTTTAGCTCTAGCATGACCTTGAGACACCTGGAACTGCTCGGTGATGCCGAAATGTGCCATCAGTAGCCAAACATGAGTCAAAAACTCGCCCCCTTTTCTAAGCTGTTGCTCGTGGTGAAATCCTCTGCAGTGAGTAGCAGCAAAAGCTAAGATCTCGATCCATACTTGACTCATGACTTTCCACATACGCTCTTTTTCCATCTTTTTCAAAGATAACGTTAGCCTGCAACCATCAAACAGTGCAGATTTGCATTGATCCCCCTTCACTTTACTAGGCAGCACTTCAAGAGAATCAACTTCCAGCAGCTTTAGACATGCTTCAACTTTTTCGGTAATAAGACCTTTTTCTTTGAAAAAACGCATTGCTTCAGCACAGGTGTCGCGATACCTGATCATGCAATACCTATTGGCAACATCACAGGGTATGTCACAAGAAGATACATCAGATAGTCAGATATGTGCTTGCTATCCGTGCGACATATATCAATATCAGAACCTTCTTGATTGCCAACATCTGAATAATTGCAAAGAGTGGTAGGAATGTGCCATATAAGAATGCTTTGATCAAATTCAACTTCATTGACACTCCATAGAAAAGCGTCATACTCATTCTTTTGTAGCGAAAAACTACCTTTATGAGTACATAACTCATTCAGATTTGAGTTGACAACCATATACTCGCGAAACTGAGAGTAAATTAATTCATTTAGGTTGTCAGAAACTTCGCTGTATGTCTTGTAACGATGTTGTTCGCGAACCTTATCTATTTTTAAAAATATTTGAGTTTTTAAGAAACAAGCGGGTCTCTTATTAAGGGCAACACTAAGCAGGTCAAACTGTGCAATGGAACCAGACCACCTTTGTTTATTCGGTTGCTTTAAGAATGGGAATATGAGGATTTTTCGAGTGAGGTTTTGTTGGATCAACCAATGATCTATCCAATCAGAGCACAGCATGGTTATTACCGCAAAGATTTCCATTATCAATGCAGTACTGAGTAATAGGCAAGTAATGACAATGTCAATTAAGTGGTAATCGTTGATATTACAAATAAAATGGAAGCCCAAAAGTACTAGAAGGACAAAAATGTTAGTAATGCGAAACAAAAGCCCGTTAAATGTATAAACGACATTAGCCTTGTTGTAAAGCATGTCAAACACAAATCCAAGTTCAATCTCGACAGCACGGAAAGCATTGCTTGATGCAAGATGGCGGAAGTGTTGGAATTATAATATCATGACTATCATATATATAAACCAAGTACATCAAAGTGAGCATGAGCGGAAGCAATTATAAAGAATCGAATAACATGTAATTAATTAATCTTTAATTTAAATAGTAAACATACCGTAGTGATTCTAGCCCGAACAAGAATCAATGCAATCTTCCGGAACCAATGAACCCTAATTAGGGTTTATAAGGATTATATGAATTACCCCTTACCTTTTTGTAATTCAATCCAAGAATCAAACAATAGTGTGTTTGATTCACGTTCTTCTACACACGTACTAATTCAAGGAAAAGATTATGCAAGTAAATTCCACAAAACAATTTTGGAGACAAGAAAAATCGAAACCCTAAGGGTGTTCGGTTTTGGTTCGACCAAGGGAGAAGAAAAGGAGAGAAAACCCAATTTGTGTGTGTACAAGTTATGAGAAAACTCTTAACCTTGGGTTTGCTTATATACTAGAGATTACTTGGAGCTCAAGACACAAAGGAGGTGGGATCCTCCTTTGGCCGATCGGTTGGACATCCCACAAGGGAATCCGGAACCTTCTTTTGTTTCCAAATATTGTCTAGCAATTAGTTTCCTAATATTCGTTTAATAATTAATTAGTCATTAATCAATAATACTAATTATTATTTAATTGTTTTGTATTTAATAATTAATTATAACATTTATAAATAATTATTACATTTCCTCTTCATACGTATTGTGTGCAATCCCGTGATCTCAAGTTCGATCCTAACACACGACTATTATTATTTTGTCTATAAAACCAACAGCTCCCACTTAGACATATCATAATAGTGTGATCACATCGATTAGCGTCTTGCAACACGTCGATGCCTCTAGTACAACTTGAGTAAGGCTCCTGGAAAACCTTTTAATGATTTCTCATTATTATTATCCCTTTGCTTTTAATACTACGTTAATAAGGATATGGATCTAGGTCATTCCTTAATTAACCATTTTGTTTCTCGTTCTTTGAAATTGACAAGATTACCAAATCTTTTGAACCTTTCATAAAAGACCTTGGGCGTGGCCACGCAAACACCTTGACAACCCTACGAGGGGCCCAGCAGTATTAAACTCCAAAAATTAATTTGAAGGAACAAATTCTTTCTTGACTACAAGCAGAACACACAAACTTTGTAACACTTCCGAAAACAACCCTTATGACTACCAGTTACGTATAGCGTTAAGTTGTTTCACAAAAATGTACTACATTCATGACCGTTATCTTGCATCTCAAGTCTAAGGATAACTTCTTATGATTTACTTAATGACAAGATCCATAAAGTAACATCATATAGTTGGGATAAGTCCTATATTCAGTATCATCGAATATCATCTGAAATGACATGACTACGCATCAATATATTTCAGTATATTATATCAAATTCAGATTTGTCTTAATTTAATAATATTCCCATATTATTAACTGACAACGGACATTTAGAATAACTCTTATTCATGGATTTAAACATGCAAAAATAGGACAACAATAATTAATAACAGAAATAAACATACCAACATACTTTATTTCATTAAAATAATAATTGTTTACAATATCCTTTATCCAAATACTAATCACAGTTATGCATGAAACTACTAGCTAATTTAAGTCCAATTCCATTGGCCAATTCATTAAGCTTTTCTTTCGCCAAAGCCTTAGTGAACGGATCAGCTAAGTTATCATCTGTGTGAACCTTCAACAGATTTATTTCACCTTCGTCAACCTTTTCACGAACAAAGTGATACTTCCGTAGAAAATGTCTGGTGCCTCTCATGACTCCAGGTTCATTGGCAAATATGATTGCAACAGAATTGTCACATTACATATTAATAGGTAATTCAATTGAAGGCATAACACCAAGCCCAGAAACGAATTTCCTAATCCAAACAGCCTCCATAGCAGCTTCCGAAGCAGCAATGTATTCAGCTTCTGTTGCAGACATCGCAATTGTACTCTGCTTCTTGCTCCTCCATTCTACAGCTCCTCCATTGATAACAAAGACATAACCCGTCTGAGACTTCGAATCATCTTTATTACTTTGAAAGGATGCATCACAGAAACCTGTAACACAAAGTTCTGTAGATGGATTTCCACCATATACCAAAAACATATCTTTTGTATTCCTCAAATACTTAAGAACATGTTTAACAGCAATCCAATGTTTTTCACCTGGATTCTGTTGAAATTGACTGGTAATATTTTGAGCAAACGCCACATCTGGCCTTGTGCATTTAACCGCATACATAATAGATCCTACAGCCGAAGCATAAGGAACTTTACTCATGCGAGCCACCTCATTAGGTGTTGAAGCACAAAACTCATTACATAAGCCATGTATTACTTCCATCGGAAAATATCCTTTCTTGGAATTTTGCATATTGAATCTTTTCAATATTTTGTCAATGTAAGCACTTTGACTTAATCCAATTAACCGCCTTGATCTATCTCTATAGATTTTGATTCCCAGAATATATGCAGCTTCTCCTAAATCTTTCATAGAAAAGCACTTTCCAAGATATGCCTTTACAGCTTTCAAACTTGGAATGTCTTTTCCCATGATCAATATGTCATCAACATATAGAATTAGGAAAGTTACATTATCACTCCCACTAGCTTTGTGATACACACATGGCTCATCAAGATTTTGAGTGAATCCAAACTTTTTAATTTCAGCATCAAACCTCTTGTTCCATTGTCGTGATGCTTGCTTTAATCCATAAATGGATCTCTTAAGCTTGCAAACACGATTTGGAAATTCTGGATTTTCAAACCCTTCTGGTTGTGCCATATAGATGTCTTCATCTAGATGACCATTTAAGAACGCGGTTTTCACATCCATTTGCCAAATCTCATAGTCATAGTATGCTGCTATAGCTATGAGTATTCTTATAGCTCTTATGTCTGCTACAGGAGAAAACGTCTCCTCGTAGTCTATTCCAAAAGTTTGAGTAAAACCTTTAGCAACTAGACGAGCCTTATAAATGTGTGCATATCCATCCATGTCAGTCTTGATTTTATAAAGCCACTTACTCCCAACTACCTTGGCACCAGGAGGTAAGTCAACTTCTTCCCAGACTTCATTGTCATGCATGGATTGTATTTCCCCATCCATAGCAGCTTTCCATTTAGCCTTTTGAGGGCTATTAATGGCAGCTCTATAACTAGTAGGTTCATTAAGATCCCCTAGTGTATGCTGATCGACCTCTACATTAAGACATAGACGGTCAGGAGCTTTCACAGATCTAGCAGATCTGCGAATGGGAATTACTTCAACTTCCGGTGGAGGACCCAGACTTTCCGGTTCTATAGGAAGTGTGCTAGTGTTTTCTGAAGGCAATGCATTATTTAGATCATCTTCTAGATCATATACCCTCCCACTGATTTCTTGAACCACAAATTCACTTTCAAGAAAATCACCATATCTTGCAACAAACACTTTGTTCTCAGGTGGGTAGTAAAAGTAGTAACCCATAGTTTCCTTAGGGTATCCTACAAAAATGCATTTAACAGATCTTTGTTGGAGTTTATCTTGTGAGTCATGTTTAACATACGCCTCACAACCCCAGACCTTTAAATAAGAAAAGTTCGGAGCTTTTCCAGTCCATATCTCATATGGTGTCTTATCAACCTTCTTGGTGGGAACCATATTCAAAATACGAACAGCTGTTTCAAGAGCATAATCCCAAAAAGACAAAGGAAGGTTAGTAAGATTATACATTGATCGAACCATGTCCAACAATGTACGATTCCTTCTCTCAGATACACCATTTTGTTGTGGAGTATATGGAGATGTGAGATTCTGGACAATTCCATTCTCAGTTAAGAAATCTTTAAAATCTTGACTAAGGTATTCACCACCTCGATCAGAACGAAGAGCTTTAATCTTCTTTCCCAATTGCAATTCTACTTCTGCTTTGAAAACTTTAAATGTTTCAAACACCTCATGTTTATGCTTAAGTAAATAAACATAACCATAACGGCTGAAATCATCCGTAAAAGTTAAGAAGTAGACAGCACCTCTCCTTGACACATGTCTAAGTGGTCCACATACATCCGTGTGTATTAAACCAAGTAGATCTGAAGCTCTTTCCATATTATTATGAAAAGGTTTCTTCGTCATCTTCCCAGAAATACAAGATTCGCATTTATCAAATGACTCATCATTGATATTATTCAAAAGCCCTTCACGTTGCAGCTTTTGCATGCGAGTCTTGCCTATATGGGCAAGTCTACAGTGCCAAAGGTAAGACGAATTCAAGTCATACTTGATTCTCTTACTTATGCTGTACATCGAATTATTATTATTGTTGGAAGTCATACAATTATTCATATCAATTTCAAACACACCATTCACAGCAACAGCATTAAAATAAAATACACCATTTAAAGAAACAGAAATTTTATTGCCATCAATAGTATGAGAAAAACCAAGATCCAACAAACATGAAAAGGAAACAACACCTCTAATTATAGAAGGTGCATAATGACAATTGTTTAAACAAAGTACTAAACCCGAAGGTAAAACTAAATCAAACATTCCTATGGCTTCAACTGCTGCTTGTGCTCCATTTCCCACATGCAGAAATTGCTCCCCATAAGCTAGTCTCCTTTCCTCTCTAAACCCCTGCAGTGTATTACAAATATTAATACCACATCCAGTATCATATACCCAGGAATTTATTTCACGAGATAAAGTAAATAATTCAATGACAAATAAGTTACCTGAAGTGCTGGCGCCCATGTGCCCAGTCTTCTTAACCTTATTGTTTCGCAAGTCATCGAGATAAAGAGGACAATTCCTCTTCCAATGGCCCATCACCTTGCAGTAATGGCATCCTTGATCCTTCTTTGGATTATTCTTGATAGGAGGGTTCTTCTTAGGTTGAGGTGGTTGATAAGCCATAACCTGCTTATTCTTATCATCCTTCTTCTTTCCTTTACCCTTCTTCTTGTTCGCATTTAGCTTGTTAATTCTACCCCCTTGTATTGCTAGTACTTGGGGCGTAGGAGCCTTTTGTGGTGTACCTTTCTCATAATCAATGAGCAGTGCGTGCAATTCACTTACAGTCTTCCCCACGCAATGCATATTGAAGTTCCTCACAAAACCACTAAATTCCTTATCAAGGGATCTATTGATTAAGTTCACAGCCATATCATTGTCATAGGGTTTCCCAAGTGTTTGTAGTTGATCCATGTAACTTTTCATTTTCAACACATGAGCACTCACAGGTTCACCAGGACCTTGCTTACAACCATGTAGAGCTTCCATCAAATCGTAAATCTCTACATTTGATGGTTTCTCATAAAGTTTCTTGAGTTCATCAATCATGTCCTTGGGAAAATACTCCTCAAACTGTCTTTGAAGAGCTGTGGACATTCCCCCTAGCATCATTGCGGCCACATCAATATGTTCCTTGGTATCAAGATTCCATTTGGCTTTAGCAGCATCAGTAGCTGCCGTGCCTTCAGGTTCAGCAGGGCAAGGCGTTTTCAAGATTTCAACTTGACCAGTCACTCGCAGGACAATCCTTAGTGAACGGTACCAATCATTGAAATTTTCCGAGCCAGTCAATTTTTCTCGTTCAAAATAAGTTTTGAACACAGAACGTAAGTTGGTGTTATCAGTTTAAGCCATTTCTACAGATAAAGAAAGTTCAAAACATTAGTATTTTTGATAATACAATTTTTCAAGAAAATTAAAATACCCAAGGAAAATAAATCCATAGAATAATCTTGAAAAACTAGGATCCTCCATAAACATAGTTTTATTACATTCAGTTGATCTGCTAGTAATGAAAGTATAATATGAGGTAACTTGTCGTACAAGTAATTGGCATAACATTTGTCCAATTCCTAGATCTATGGGATTTACAATCACAAAACATTTGTATTGTAAGCATGTTTAGTCCCCATCTTAATGCCTTGAATCAAGTCTCACTTCCTACTCAATTTAAGTCGTCTAACTTAAAAACTGTAAATTCACAAATCCATTACATCAGTTGATCTGCTAGCAATGAATTTATGAAATTTACCTCTCCATTGCAATCTCGCCAAGTCTCACTATGACGAAAATTACAACTTCAAGTGTTCTTAATTAGATGGCATTCAACTTAATTTATAAGGGTATAACTATTTTGATGTGATCAAAATAATGTATGAAGAAGCATGCATACAACTTCATAACATTGGTTTTACAAAACATTTTTATTACCAATTTGCTAAGAGTAAAATAACAAGGTTTTGATTGAGGTATCGGGTTCACCAATTAAAGAATAACCATCAATTATCGTCCACTATATCGTACTTTTGCTTACGCCCGAAGGCATAGTGTTTCGGATAATCATTGTGGAATTGTGGATTATTCACCCTTAAGATGACAATGTACATGTAATGGTTGTTCGGTAAGTCTAATTTACACACAAACGAGCGTTAAGACATGAATGTTGTCTATCTAAGGCCACAATTTAATGCGATGCCATCCTTATACCCATCACTTTAGTGTGTAAACTTCGGTCGAGCCTATTTAACCATTACGTACAAAAACATCAATCAACCAATTCTTTGAAATTTTCACTCTTAAAAACCAAAACAATTTCGCCATTATTTAGTCCATATTATTTTTCTATTCAAAAAATTACCCTTTTCGTTTAAATAAACATGTCTAACACAATAAATAAACAAAACAAGTAATTTGCAATAAAAAATAAAACAACTAAATAAACACATATACATAATCATAACAATTAAATATGTATAAAACATGTAGCCACATGCAAATCTTATTAAAAGATCTTATTAATAATCAAATTTAGGCGTATAACGTATTAATTTAATTAGGGCTTTCTTTTTCTTAGAAAAAGAGCCACATACATCGATAAATCGATTGCGTAAGCCAAAATTAAATAAATACCACATAGCACATAATTGATTACTTAATATTGGAGTCTTCCCCAATTCGACATCTATAATAAATTTACATGTTTTAATATAACTTAACCATTATTTTATATACAATTTAAACCATTTAAATAACACAATAAAAATCCATGCAAACATGCACTTTTCATGGATTTAGCTTAACAATTAACAAATTGCACCAAGATCGTTTACTAAAACGCATAAATAATTACATGACATCTTAGGGTTTCTAGTCAATTTTAAAAAAAATAAAATCAAAACCCTAAAACCCCTTAAGGGTCAATCG
This sequence comes from Artemisia argyi, assembly GCA_030686995.1. Lineage (NCBI taxonomy): Eukaryota > Viridiplantae > Streptophyta > Magnoliopsida > Asterales > Asteraceae > Artemisia > Artemisia argyi. Next base: position 246,542,957 of record CM060700.1, on the reverse strand, counting down.
ACCCATAATTAGGGTTAGGAAAAAAAACACAAACCCTAAAAAACAAACATGTAACTATTCGAATCAAATCCAATTTTATGCGTTGCGATAATTAATTACACATCAAAACCTGGCTCTGATACCACTGTTGGAATTATAATATCATGACTATCATATATATAAACCAAGTACATCAAAGTGAGCATGAGCGGAAGCAATTATAAAGAATCGAATAACATGTAATTAATTAATCTTTAATTTAAATAGTAAACATACCGTAGTGATTCTAGCCCGAACAAGAATCAATGCAATCTTCCGGAACCAATGAACCCTAATTAGGGTTTATAAGGATTATATGAATTACCCCTTACCTTTTTGTAATTCAATCCAAGAATCAAACAATAGTGTGTTTGATTCACGTTCTTGTACACACGTACTAATTCAAGGAAAAGATTATGCAAGTAAATTCCACAAAACAATTTTGGAGACAAGAAAAATCGAAACCCTAAGGGTGTTCGGTTTTGGTTCGACCAAGGGAGAAGAAAAGGAGAGAAAACCCAATTTGTGTGTGTACAAGTTATGAGAAAACTCTTAACCTTGGGTTTGCTTATATACTAGAGATTACTTGGAGCTCAAGACACAAAGGAGGTGGGATCCTCCTTTGGCCGATCGGTTGGACATCCCACAAGGGAATCCGGAACCTTCTTTTGTTTCCAAATATTGTCGGATAAAAGTTTACACAAACTGGCAATTTTTACCCCTCAAGTTTCAAAATTGGCAAAATAGTCCCTGGGTATTCAAAACTGAAATATTTACAAATAATACCCTTGTACTATGCATGAATGACAAAATGGAACAATTTTGATAACATTTTGAGAAATTACAAGTTTAATCCCTTAAAAATCCAAATTTATAGAAAAGGTCCCTGGGAGTTTTTAAATGGAAAAATAAATAAATAAGTCCTTGGTTTATTAAATTTGGCAAGTTAAGTCCTTAAAAATACTTTGGGAAAATAACATGTTCAGTCCCTCACTTTTTGCTAAATTTACATTTTTGGTCCTTATCACTTAAAAACCAAACCGGACCCTATTTATTTAACTAAACCAAAACCATTTACCCAATCCACACCATTTACCCAACCCACTTATCCCCTAAGCCCAAAGAATAAGCCCAGTCCACACCCCCCTTTTTAGTTAAACCAGGCGTTGACCCCAGTCAAACACCCCAAACCCGCCAAACCACCCCCTCCACTGTTCATCGCCCTCACCACCACCTGAAACCACCATACCAGGTGGTTTTGCCACCTGCTACCTCCACCTCACCATCCTCCAGCTCACCCTAACTCCTTTCCACCTCCCACATCAAACCAGATGGGCATTTAATGCCATCTACACTATTTTTTCTCTCCAAACCACATATGAACCTCTGTTTCTTCCATAAAGCAACAACTTGGCCTCCAAACATTCCCCTTGCCCCCTGACACCTCCACAAGCTCCCAACAATCCTTAATTAAAACCCTTTGCCTCCACGTTAATGTGGAGGACTTTGGCGCCAAAAGTGATTTTAAACGGTTATGATCAATTGAGCTAAATGGATGGCTCAGATGAAGTGGGAAATGCTCAGAAGATATTTCTAAACCTAATTGAAGCATATAAAGGCCAAGAGAAGCAGAGGAGAAGAGTACCTAGTTTATTTTCAATTAATGTATGTCGTTTAATTTGTATTAAGTTGTTTAAGTATAATCTAAGCTTTCAAGTTTTAGTCTAAGTATCCTCAGTGTACTGGTGATCTTTTCAGATAATAAAATTTAAGTTTGTGTTGTTATTTCAAGTTGTGCCATTTTCAAGTTCATATTAAGAATCTCAATAAGCTTTATACTTGTTACTGTTTGGTTATATGGATTGAAATAGCTCATATAAGCTCCCATAAGCTCAATACAGCTTTTAGTAACTTACTAATCAGCTTAACATAAAAAATCTCACAAAATACAAAATTGGTCAATGATAGTCAACTGTGGCATTTGTTCTTGATTTCTGGGTTTCAAAGGTAATTTGGAAAGGAAGCAGCTTGGAGTAGTGGTTTAGATCCTCAGGGGAGGAAATAGGGGTTCTTGGTTCTTGATTTCAAGCAAGGAAAGCACTTTGTAAGTTCATCAAATTTTCATAACTATCTTTATAGTATAGTTTTGATCATTGCTTATTGTTTTAGTTGATAATTGCTTATTTAGTATTATATAATGATAATATAACTTTAGAATAATAATTTGTTTGTTGTAATTCATAGTTATTAAAATATAAAAAAGTTCACAGTCAACTTAGTATAATTAGCATTAGTGTGAATCTGTGGTCATTATCTGTTTCTAAGTGCTTATTTACATCTGATATATCATAATAAGTCATGTTGGATTATTAGAATAAGCTCTTATAGCCCTTAGCTAATTGAATCTCAAAACAGTCTAGATTAGAGGGTGTTTGGAATTAGCTTTTGAGCTGAGTTCTTGTTGTTATTTGATGTTCAATTGTGTTTCCCTAGACTGCAGTAGTGTAATATAGGTTAAGTAAGGCATAAAATTGTGAGTTTATAAACCCAAAGTCAAAATATTAATCTAATCATATCCACAGTTAACTGTGTGAGATTTGGGACCTCAAACCCACACCATTAGCTTAAATCTAATAACTCTAGCTTAATATAAGTATCTTATAGCTTAATTTAACTTAATCAATCAGTTTCAATCATTAGAATCTCAATAAAGTCAAACTAAGTAGCTTTGAGCAAAAGTCAAATTTGCTTCATCTCAGATTTTCTCAAAACTTGGGTGATTTTTCTAGAATTTAGGAATCTAATTGAAAGCTTGAAAATTCTTGTGCTTATTATCTACCACCTAAACTATAGAAATCTAGGTTTGTTTGATTTTTAAGATTTTTATTTGAGCTTGTGCAAAAGCTAAAAGTACCTTGCAGGGCAATAGGTTCCCCTGTGCACAGGTTTTAAGTAAAATACCAAGACCCCTAGTTTGCAACTCAGTGGACCCCACACCCTAGGTTTCAGCTTAATTGTAGCTTAATATACCAGCTTATCATATCTAAGTTTAGTTTAGACTTTAGCTTATTGAAGGATAGCTTTTAGGATCAAATTTGTGATCTTTGTGAAACAAGCTACACTGATTACTCAGTGTATGATCACCAATCCAAGGGCTCATACAAAGCTTATTAGTGAACCAATAAGGTAGCTTATTAGCTTAATCTGTAGCTTATCAACCCATAGTTGAACCCCTAGGCTTAGCTTGAACCCTATTTCAATCTTGTGGACCCCACAACCCTTGGAACACAACTGCAAGGCAAAGCTTTGCCCTGCACATCAGCACACCACCACCACACCACCAACTTAAGTGGTGGCTGCAGCCCACACCATTAGGACCCACACCTCCAACCTAGCTTATTACAACCCCCCTCCTATCCAGGTTCAAGAATTGACCCATAGTTTGACTTACAAACCAGTGGACCCCACCTTAAATCACCACCAATCTCTGTCCCATTTCTGAGTCAGAAGTAGAATAAGCAAGTGCTTATTTGAAATTTTTAGCTTATTCTAAGGGCTTATCTCATCATATTTAGCTTAATTAGGTTTAAGTAACTTAGATAAATTAGATTTCACCATAGTGGACCCCACATAACCTCAGTTTAGTTTATTTCCTAGTTTAGTCAACCATAGTCAACTGTTTTGATTCTTAGCTTATATCTAGCTTATTTTTAAGTTCTAAAGTAGTTGTCTTTATTAAAGTTTCATTATTTAAGTATTTAAATAGTTTTGAAAAAGAAAATCCAGAAAAAGCAAACATAAAAATAGTGATAGCTTCTATTTAATAGAAATTATCTAATTAATTTTCATTTTAGCTTATTAATAAGCATTTGTCTAATTTTATAATTTTATAAATTACTTAGTACCTTAAAGTAGTTAAAATAATTTTCTTAGAATTTTCCTAAGCAGTTTACTATTAATTAGATTTAAAACTAGTTTAAATAATTAAATAGGTAATATTAATAATTAAATAGATTTCTTTAATTTTAATTAACTAAAGTAGAATTTTATATTTTTCCTAAGTTTTATAAAGTAGTTAAGACTTTTTAAAAATAGTTTCATAATTTCTACTGTTCATTTTATAATTTTCTTATTTAAATTAATTAAATTAGTTTAAAATTAATTAATAAGTAATTAATTAGTCAATTAGTTTAAATATAATTTTTAGCAAGTTTTTATAATTTTTTAGTATTCCTGTAGTGTTTAAATAGTTTTATAAATTTTATCATAATTTTCTAAGGTAATTTAGTATTAATAGTAATTTAAAATATTTAAAATAGTTTAATTAAGTTAAATAGTTATTAATTAATAAAATACTTATAAAAAGACAAAAATATTTATTTTAATTTTTTATACTTTCTTCAAGTTCTTAGTTAAGTTTAGAAATTATTTATTTAAGTTTTTAGGTTTATTTGTAATAGTTGTAATTTTTAGTTAATTTAAATTAAGTCTTAAATTAGATTTTAATTAGTTTTATTAATTAAATAGTAATTAAATATTATAATACTCATTTTCATAATTTCAAATTCATTTTCTATTTTCTTTAAAATTAAGTTTTAAAAAGTTTCACTTTTAGTCCCTGTAGTTTGTAACTTGTTAAATACCACTTTTCTCTGTCTGTTATCTGATTATCTGATTTTGTGTTTATTTCTGTGTTTCTGTTATAATTTCATATTTTCCAAATATCAAGCAATCAGTAGTATAATCAACTCTCAAAACATATTGGTTACTGTCCTCAGTACCACTCACTTTCCTAATCGTTCACAAATACAATTTCAATCCCGTTGGGATTTAACGACCCGGGGATTTCCCTGTACTTCCACGGTCAATATTAACTTGCACTTTCTCCCAAGTGGGCCTAACAGCTTCACAAGGCTGACTGGTTGGTTTGGGAGGAGTCAAGATATATGAGAACTCTATATACAACCCTGATGATTCTCTGATCACTAGAATTAACACCCTTAAGGATCAAGTTAACATTTATGAGCAGCGTGCTAAGTTTGAGTTGAATGAACGTGAGCAGAAAATGGAATGGCAACTGCGTACTTACATATCTGAGAACAATTCCAAACAAGAATCATTAATAAGGGAACTAGTTTCTTTAAAGAACCAATTGAATCAAACCGTCAAACAAAAACTTGAGGTTCAAAAAGGTTTGACTACAATCAAACAAGAATTCAAAGATAAAGAAACTAAACTTCTAAATGACTTCTCAAAATTAAAAACGTTAAAAAATAAATTGGAAGATAAGTTGTACACACAGGGCCAAACCATTCAATCTGCTCAAATGATGGAAAGCCACAGGAAGTTAAGTGATGAATTTAGTGAACATGATACCTCCAAACCCAAAGCAAGATTCCTTAAAATAGGTCTAGGTGCACAACCTGCATTATATGATGCAAAAACTATGCTTGAACCTAACCATGCACCTCCTGATACACAATCCTATGACCACATCAATGAGGCCGAGGATAGAACTAGGGCAAAGCTTGCTGAACGTTTAAAGGATCCTAAATGCATTGCTAAGAATCTCGTGTTTCACTATGATTATGCAAATGACAATCATACTGCAATTTTTGTTCCTCAAAAGAGAATTTTTCCTGAAAAAGTGTTTTGGAATATTGACATTGAGAAAATGCAAGCTGAAAGAGTTGTAGGCAACACACGCACTATGTTTAGAATTGCTCACCCAACTGCCTATCCCCTGAACACACCCAGGCACCTTGTACCTCTCACTCTTCCCACACAATGTAATACTCTAATTGGGCTGTATGTGCTAGGTCAATTGTTCAATGACTTTGAGAAAACCTGTAAAATAAGAATTACACCTACAGGGATTACAGAAGGGGAAAGGGGTTTTGAGCAAACAAAACAGTGTTACCTAACTGAAGTTATGCCATTTTTTAAACTTCTAAAAGAACATTTTGAGGGACTTAAAAACACCATTAATGATGATGTGACTCAAATGAAAAAGGTTTTTGATGAAGTGGAAAGTGAGGGTAGCCAACTTGCTATTGATCTCAAACACAGTGAAATTGACAGGAAAAACATTCTCATCATGAATGAAAATTTGATTGCTAACTGCATTGCTAAAGATGTGTTTTATACTGTTACCGACTCTACGCTATCTGCTCGACAATTTCATGAAATGTCGGTTACTTTGAATGTCTTCCAAAATCGTGTGATTGAGCTTGAGGGGGAGAATTACAAACTTACTAAAAAAATTCAAAACGATGATCATGATAACATGGTCAGGAATTTCTCGAAACTAGAAGTTGATAATCTGAACCTACAATTAAAATATCAACATCTAGAAGAAAGTATAAAAATATCAAATGCCAAGATATCTTCGGATGTTCCTGAATTTTATACATGTTTTGAATTAGCCAAAAAGGATGAAGTAATTCAAGCTCACTCAAACACGATTCGGAAGTTGAAGGTCCAAATTGCACAATTAAAATCGAACAGAAGCGATGTGATCAATACCAATTACCAGAAGTCTATGGATTCTCAAAATTTTCAAAAACAGGGCATTATCAATGAGTTACAACATGAAAATGAGTGGCTTCGTGCAGAAATGTCCAACGCTAAACAACGTTATAAAGAATTGTTTGAGTCTATCAAAACAATACGTGACCAAAACAATGAGAAAGTCACTTCTTTGTTAAATGAAATCGAGAATCTAAAGACCATGGTGAAGGGTAAAATGCCCGTTGTTTCATGTGATCATGCAATTTCCAATGTACATGCTTGTAATAAATATGCGTGCGATGCTGTGAAAGTTTCTCCTCCCCTTTGGAACAATAAGTTAGTTCATAACAACTATCTTAGAAATCTTAAGGATTGTCTGGCCATACTTAGAGAAACCATTGAAGATGAGAGGATTTTTAAACCACTTGATGATGTTATTATTGGTGCGTGCTTCCTCACTAATAGGGCTCAGGAATTATTAGAATATGCCATAGGATCATGCCCCAAGAATGATACCAAGTCGGATAGGACAGCTGCATTGCACCCTCTCAGTGGCAACAAGCATGTCACAATTGACTTTCCCCAAACCATGCCACAATCCTCCATCTTGATCACCAGTAAACAAGTAGCAACTAATCAGACTAATGTTCCCATCATTGCTTCTACAGGAGTAAAAGGTGTATCTAATGCTAGCAAGTCACAGCCTAAGGGCAATACAAAGAATGATAGGACTTTGCCGGCTAAGAGCTCACTTATGAAGGAAATAGAAGAATCATCTAGGAACAATAAAGTGTTGCGTAGTGAAAGGAATCGAGTTGTTTCAAACATTTGTGTGAACAATGATGTAATTAATTCGAATTCTGATGCTATTTGTAAGACGTGTAACAAATGCTTATTTTATGGTAATCATGATGCATGTGCTGTGCCTTTTCTTAAATCCACTATGCAATCACCAGATATGAATGTTTCTAGTGTTAAACGAGCAAAACAAGTATGGAATAAAACTGGAAAAGTGTTCACTAATGTTGGTTATCAATGGAGACCTACTGGAAGGAAATTCACTCTGAGGAAAAGGTGCCCAGTGACTAGGACTACTAACTCTAGAGATATGCCTATTAGGAAGTGGAGACCTACTGGTAGACTATTTCCTATAGAAGCAATAGATACCACTCCTAGTTCTAGTGCATCAAAATGTGAATACTCTAGTGAGATACCTGTTACTTATGATAATCCAATATTTGTGTGTTCTAACCAAACGGACCCCAATTGTGTGTGGGGCTCCAGCCTTTTCAGTTATCCACGATTGTCTGGTTTCAAATGCAGGTCGTACAAATCGTCCTCTGGTATTTGGACTCAGGCTGCTCAAAACATATGACTGGTGATCGCTCAAGGCTCAAGAATTTCGTGGAAAAGTTTATTGGTACGGTTAGGTTTGGGAATGACCATTTTGGTTCTATAATGGGTTATGGTGATTATGTCTTTGGAGACAGTGTTATATCCAAAGTCTACTACGTGGAAGGTCTTGGGCACAATCTATTTTCTGTTGGTCAATTCTGTGACTCAGATCTCGAAGTTGCCTTCAGAAAGCACACCTGTTTTGTTAGAGAATTAGATGGTGTTGATCTTCTCAAGGGGAGTCGGGGGACTAATCTTTACACCATCTCCATCGAAGATATGCTACGGTCCTCTCCAATTTGTCTGCTCTCTAAAGCATCCAAGAACAAGTCATGGTTGTGGCATCGACGTTTAAACCATTTGAACTTCGGTACCATCAATGAACTTACACGTAAGGATCTTGTTCGAGGCTTGCCCAGACTCAAGTATGAAAAAGATCATCTGTGTTCCGCCTGTCAAATGGGCAAAAGCAAAAAGCATACCCATAAACCCAAAACTGTCAATTCAATCATGGAAGTTCTTCATACCCTTCATATGGATCTTTGTGGACCAATGAGGATTCAAAGTATCAATGGAAAGAAATATGTGCTGGTTATTGTTGATGATTACTCTCGATTCACATGGGTGAAATTTCTACGATCAAAAGATGAAACTCCTGAAACCATCATCAAACTCATCAAGATGTTGCAAGTCCGTCTTAACAAAACAGTTAGAGTCGTTCGTACTGATAATGGAACAGAATTTGTGAACAGACAACTTACTATATTTTATGAAGGTGTCGGTATTAGTCATCAAAAGAGCATTCCACGAACTCCTCAACAAAATGGAGTTGTAGAAAGACGCAATCGCACCTTAGTTGAAGCTGCAAGGACTATGCTCATCTTTTCCAAAGCTCCTCTATTTCTTTGGGCTGAGGCAATTGCCACCGCATGTTACACTCAGAACCGATCCTTGATACATCCTCTCCACTGCAAAACTCCCTATGAACTGGTTCATGGCAGAAAACCCAACCTTTCGTTTCTTCGAGTTTTTGGTGCACTTTGCTATCCAACTAATGACAGTGAAGACCTTGGGAAACTCAAGGCCAAGGCCGACATTGGTTTCTTCGTTGGCTATGCTCCAGAGCGAAAGGGGTACCGAATCTACAACAAACGTACCAGAGATATAATGGAAACAATCCACGTTACTTTCGATGAGCTGACTGAGCAACCGGCTCCTGGACAATCAAGTTCTGGACTCGTACCTAACCTTTTGTCCCCTGGACCAATTAGTTCTAGGCTTGTACAGAATCCCATCCCTGCTGCTCCTTTTGTACCTCCTACGAGTGAAGATTGGAAGAAATTGTTCGACCCAATGTTTGATGAATACTTTGAACCTCAACAGATGAATGCTCCTGAAGCTACAATGGTTCAACCACCAGATGGGGTGGTGAATGATCAAGATGACAATAACGGTCCATCCACTTCATTGTCATGGGATTCTGAAGCCCCCGCCATCAGTCAATCGGTTAGCACGTCCAATGTCCAACCTTCACTTGCACATCGAGCGGCAAATGTAGATAATTCATCTGAAGTTAATCCTTTTGCTCCACCTGATAATGAGCCATTTGTTAACATCTTTGCTCCTGAACTATCAAATGATGTAACATCCTCTGATGAATCTAACACAGCTACCTCAGTTCCACACTCTTAACCCCATGAATACCTTCGAAAATGGACCAATGATCATCCTATTGACAACATCATTGGGAACCCTTCACGTCCAGTATCAACCCGCAAGCAACTTGCAACCGACGCATTATGGTGCTTCTTCAACTCTGTTCTCTTTAAAGCTGAACCAAAAAGCGTCAAGGATGCAATGTCTAAACACTCATGGTTCACTGCAATGGTGGATGAAATTCATGAATTTGACCGACTGGATGTCTGGGAACTAGTACCACCTCCCGAGTGTGCTATGATCATTGCTCTCAAATGGATATTCAAGGTTAAACTTGATGAGCATGGAGATGTTCTTAAAAACAAAGCTAGGCTTGTGGCAAAAGGATATCGACAAGAAGAAGGTATTGACTTTGAAGAATCCTTCGCCCCAGTTGCTAGAATAGAAGCCATAAGGATCTTTCTCGCTAATGCTGCAAGTCAAAACATGGTGGTTTATCAAATGGATGTCAAGACCGCATTCTTAAATGGGGATCTGAAAGAGGTAGTGTACGTATCTCAACCCGAAGGTTTTGTGGATCCAGAACGCCCTAATCACGTGTATCGATTAAAGAAGGCTCTATATGGGCTCAAACAAGCACCCAGGGCGTGGTACGACACCTTGTCTAAATTTCTTCTGGCCAACAAATTCTCCAAAGGCGTTGTTGATCCTACCCTCTTTACCAGAAAAACAGGCAAAAACCTCCTACATGTACAAATCTACGTCGATGACATCATCTTTGCCTCGTCTGATCCCTCAGAATGTGATCGTTTCTCTCAAGAGATGAGCTCCGAATTCCAAATGTCTATGATGGGTCAAATGTCATTCTTTCTAGGACTGCAAATTTCTCAAAACACCAATGGCATATTCATCAATCAATCCAAATACGCCAATGAAACTTTGAAGAAATTTGGCTTCGACTCCAGTGATTCAGTTGATACTCCTATGATTGAACGTTCAAAGCTTGACGAAGATGATGTGGGAATTCCAGTCGATCAAACCATGTATCGAAGCATGATTGGCTCCCTAATGTACCTTACTGCAAGCAGACCCGACCTTATGTTTGCAGTTTGCATTTGTGCCCGGTATCAATCCAAACCCACCAAGAAACATTTGGAAGCTGTCAAGAGAGTCTTTCGATACCTTAAAGGAACTATCCACTTGGGCCTTTGGTACCCTAAAGAAACTTCTATGGCTCTCACAGCATATTCGGATGCTGATCATGCTGGATGTCAAGACACTCGTCGCAGTACATCTGGGGGCGCACAGTTTTTAGGAAATAAGCTAGTCAGTTGGTCTTCAAAGAAACAAATGAGTACATCTATCTCCTCCACTGAAGCTGAATACATTGCCATGTCATCATGCTGTGCTCAGATCCTCTGGATGCGATCTCAACTTTCTGACTATGGCTTCATTTGCAATAAGATTCCTATGTACTGTGACAACAAAAGTGCAAGCTGCAACAATGTCCAGCATTCAAGAACTAAACACATTGACATTCGACATCACTTCATCAGAGAACAAGTTGAGAAAGGAATTGTGGAACTTTACTTTGTGAGGACTGAGTTCCAACTAGCCGATATCTTCACCAAAGCACTTTCTAGGGAACGGTTTCACTTCATCCTCCCACGCCTTGGTATGAAGAGTCTCACACCTGAGGATCTCAAATGTCTTCAGGAAGATCAAGAGGAGTAAAGGGGTTGCTTCACATATCCTTATATAGTATCAAATCAAAAAGAAAATAGAAAAATATAAAACCTATAAAAACCATAAAAAATCTGAAAAATCACAAAAACTCAAAAATATTCTTCTCTCGACATGTCTCTTGTATAATCGATATTATGTACGTTTCTAGAAATGTCATTCAATAATGACACGGAATCATACATATGCTTGAGCAAGAGTTTTTCGGTTTCAAATAAAGTTCTTTTCAAAAACATGTCGTATCTTAAAACGTTCTTTAAATATGGCTTGTAGTCATTTCAGGCTACAACCGAACCTAAAATTATGGCTTGTAGTCATTTCAGGCTACAACCCGATCTTCAAAAATATGGCTTGCTATTACTTTAGATAGCAACCCGTTTTTCAAAATTAAGGAAAACACGTCGCCAAAAAGACGGTTGTTCCTAACAAAGGGTGCCGTTCATCCGAGCGTGATTTACTTTATATTCATGCACCCTCGATCTAATGTACGCTTCAGTGCATTATTTCTTGATAAAGAAGAGAAATCTTCTTTTTTATCGCCAAATACTTTCCCTTCCATGATTTTTCCGGAAAGTGTTTGTGCAAAACTTGGTGGTACCATGAAATTTTGAATGAAAATCAAATTGAACTCAAAAGTTTGATAAAATTTTCACTCAATCAATGACGTTAACAGTTTATGAAAATATTTATGCTTTAACATCCGTCATTGATTGAGGGGGAGAGTGATTTCTCAAAATTTTATGTATCATCAAAACTCCCCACACTTCGTACATAAAACCTTGCAACAAAATGTTTTGTGATGTGTTATGTGTCAGAATGAGTAAATTTTCAAAGAGTTTTCAATAAAACTTCGAATCTTTTACAAACTCTTCAAATCTGACACATAACAACCTCCCTCACAGTTTGAGGGGGAGCTAGAAAAAGTTCCTTTTTATCAGAAAATATTAAAATTGACCGCATTTCTCTCCCAAAACGCTTTCTAAATTATTTAAATCAATTGAGATCAAAAATCTCGAAAGATTTGAAATTTTTGATCGGGGGAGAGAATGTGATTTAAATATGCAATCTGATATCAAATGTGATCTTTTCGACTCAATAATATGCTCCCACATATGTGCTAAACACTTTCGAATATCGATGCACATATTGAGGGGGAGCGAAAGGCGTTTGTGGAAATAATACCTAAGACCGACCATTTACTTTAATGCACGGAGTTATAAGGTTGGTTAAGGTTAGGTATGAATTCCCATGATCCACCAGAACCGGAAGGATCTTCCCAGGGACAATCCATAGATAGATTAGAAGTCCTTAGGAATGATTGAAAAAAGGAGTAAAGTGAGAAAGGGAAGAGTGCGGACTGAGATAGAGCTAGGACTGGAACAAACCCAACAAGGTTCTAGTGATGAAGTCTCGGTAAGCACTGAAGGGGTTGAAGAATGAAAAATAAATGAAATGAGAAAGGGTGAAAAGAAATAGCCCTCCATATATTCAACCTTAGGGCAGAAACCGGGTTCAATTCATAATCTACTGGCGGTTACTAAGGTAACACCGGTATTGAAGACAAGACGTCATGGACCCAGTGACGCACTACACTAAAACTTCCCAACCACTCAAGTTCTCTTAAAAGAGCTTGTTTCAATCTCACGGGGAACCCTGTGCAATGTATCGACCGCTCATTGCGAGTTATGTTGATACCTAAAACAGGAGACGCCTCCCCAATCTCCAGGAGCGGATCAAAACGCACTATCGAGTCTAGAGCCAAAGAGATCATCCATAAATCTCGTTAGGAAACACTTCCAAATATGCTTATTGTTTCACACAATGTGGAAAATAAGGTAAAATATTTAGAGTCCTATGCATTATCCTTGTGGTATTGCCAGAACATCCGAGTGATATGAAAATATTCACAATGAAGATGGAAATCCTTCTAGAGCGAACATTATTCAAGCTCTTGGTAGGTGACATGTGAGATCCATCTTGGATCAATGATCAAGTGACAACTGGAAAGCAACAATGGTGCGATTCATAATTGAATCAAACTTGTTCCAGGATATGGATTGACGGATACTTTTGCTAAAACCTCTCAATGTGCTCACCAACTAATCTTTCGAGCACATTGATTGTGTAATATCTTTCAAACAAAAGTATTTTTGATGGAAATGTGATTCAAAGTATAAAACTCTCGTCGTGTCTCAAAAATGTTTATCATATGACACACGAGTGATTTCTATAAATCAATTTCTCATCAATCCGTGAATATCTATTCACCAATTCACTCTATCGTGCTGTCTGCTTTGAGACGTTCCGGTATGAGAACATGCTAAGTATGAAGATTCCGAAGTGGATTCTTTGGAAAATTCATTACTACAAGCTGGAAATTCCTGTCAAGGAGAGTCTTCTTTAAAAGAGACTCTACCTGATCACAGGTTGGTTCTCACAAAACCGGAGGGTAGTCTGTCCTCGCAGAACGAATGACAAAGCCATATTCGTTCTCTATCTTTAGTGCTAACTGTTTTATTTCAGGGACACATATAAAGATGGCGTTGATGGCTCCAGTTTCCAGCTGAATTGGGTCAATCCATACCTCATGCTCACACATCCTCCACACTATCAATGAAGATGAGAGATTTGCTACAACAAATGTTGAGAGACTACCAACAACGCTTCCTCAACTCTGATGAAAAAGTCTCCTGATCCATAACTCCAATGCAACGTCTCCAGATACAGAAGAGTGTGAGCATGATGGTCCTTAGTCACTACATCACATGAAGGCGATACTACTATGGATGAGCTTGGAGATTTACTTTGGCTGATGATCTCAAAGAAGCTCAAAGTTCACACATCACAAAGGAACTCTAATCACAAGTTCGCTTGGTTGAAGTACGAAGTGTGCTGAAAAGAGAAGAATCAGATCCTACGAGCTACAAAGATTAAAGAATGCTTAAAGACCAAAGATCTTAACTTCAAAGGTGACCTCGCTTAGGGGGAGATTGTTAGGAATACAAATATTCCTGTAAAAGTCTCGGTCACCTAATAATTGTAATAGCATTAAGTTAGCTCGTAGTTAGTTCATTTATTAGTTAATTAGTATTAGATTAAGTAACACCGTGGAAGAAGGAACGGGTCTTTACCCACTGTATGCCTGATCCACAGCCCGGGAGTGGGCGTAATATTGTAACTATAAATACCCCTCTCCACATGTGGAGAGGGTTGGACCTTCATTCATTTTCAATCTAATATTTTCTTTTTCTTTCAAGGTTCCTCTCTTTCTATCTTTTCCTCCCTCTCCCTCATTTCTACGCCTCACACATTACCACTTGATCATGTTTTTAACATAGTTAGTATTCTACACCTTTATTATTTCATGAACTGTTAATTAAGTTCCAAACGAGAGTGAGTGAATAGATCTATTGAGGGTGACTCCTCCATCTGTGTTTGGGTTGCTCCAACAGAATTACAGATGCATTTCATGTCTTTATTATTAGAGTGCCTGATAAACACTCATTGGGGCCAAGTATCATCTAGCTTCGGGGTCATGAGCTTAAGAGACAATGTAGCACTTTTGACATTTATGTCGGTTCACTTTATACTTGTGGCTATTGTACATACAAAATTACTTATAAATTCCCGATACTTTTTCATCACTATTACTACTGAATTACGATGCCTTTGCATCAGTCTTACTACTGATTTACGATGCTTTTGCATCAGCCTTATTACTGAATTACGATGTTTTTGCATCAATCTTATTACTTTTGTTTACACAAACCAAACTTATTACATTTGGCAGTGGGTTGTGAACACACAGGTTACAAGTCTCTTATGGCGGGACTTGCAACTGAGTGGATTTACGATGCCTTTGCTGGGAAATCTTCATTCATATGCATAACATTCTTTTTCACAAGACTCTATGAACTCACCAACCATTGTGTTGACACTTTAGCATGTATTTTCAGGTTTTAAGCAATGGCACGCTACAGGAGGTTTTGGCAGGGCAGGGCATGGTCATAGAAGACTCTGATTTAATCATTTGGGGACCGTTTTTAACTATTTTAATGGCCTACTTCCGCACTACTTTTAATGATATAAATACAACATTTTTGATTAAACGATTTTATTCTAAATAATTAAAGTGAAAACCATTTTTGTACTTGTGTTGTGATACCGATTGAGTTACACCCCAGCTACATGTATGCTTCCGCTGGACCCGATTTTGGGGGTTGCCACAGTAGTATGATCGCACCATCTAACGCTATTATTCAAGTAATCGAAATAAGTGTATATTGGAAAATAAAAACACACAAACTTTTATTCAATCAACTTGACATGAAAAAACATTCAACGAATTGAATCAAACAAATTAAGAAGACAATATCAAAAACATAATCCAACAACCTTATTCAATCAGCAACTTATGTTTATATAAAGAGACATCGATTTAGTTGAATACTCATTCACGAGCTTTATTAGACTTGCGGCGTTTTGCTTCGGAATGTCCACCAATAAATCCACTTTTCCCACCTTCTTTGTAACCATTGTCGAGTGCTTGTGTCGATAAGTGTTGGATACAGCTATGAACCAGATAAATATCCAAAACATCTCCGATCTCAATTTATTCAACAAAGGAAGTAAGTACAAACTCATGTTCTATCTTTTGAAGACTAAAATCTTTACACATCTGCACTGTTGGAACTCGGAAATAGTATGCAATAACATCGTTGTATTGACTTAGGTGTTGACCTATTACGGATTTAACGGTATGAATACCAAAATGGCGTGTTTTAACATTGCATATCATATGTTCCTCACCACACCCCAATGATCGTATAATATATTTGCCGTTACAATTCTACCTCCATGGTGAACACATATATCGATTGTTCATGAATTAAAACAAATGACGAACATTATATTAATTGAACAAAAACAAACCACGTGATAAATATTTATGAAACATGATCGAGTCGCTCTTACTGTTGGACCTTGTAATTGCATAAGTCTTGAAAGACAAATGACTAAACATGTTAGTTAGATAGTTAGTAACCGAATAGCGGTTAAGTTAGTTAAAAGTTAGTTATTGTTGTAAGTTAGTTATTTCTAAAAGGTGTCATTTGGTGAACAGGCATGATGGTTCACTCGCACCCTTTCATACTCTATATATAGGATATGATGTAACATTTAGAATGGGTGTCTTAATACAATGTAACCATGTTATGTTGTTAGTAATATAATGAATCATTTCTTTGTAAATCTTGTTTGTTGATTCAATCATAAAAGTCACGTATAAACTTGTACAACGATTCTACACTTACATAGTCTCGAATCGGGTGCATGAGAACTCAAAGACTGCATAATGTCTTCGCAAGCAACAATACAAAATCCATAATGTGCGTAGAATTTAGAAAGACTATCATAATTTAGATACAAATAAAAATGTGTTGTGCTAAACCCTCCCAAGACTCTGTAGCTAACTTGCCTCTTTGAGGAAACAGTATAATTGGCGGTGGTTAGGGAAATATCGAAAACGGTCACAGAATACCCCAGTTAGACCGCGTACCACTGATTTAAAGCTCGTTTCGTCTCCTTCCCTTGCTAACCTAGGTAGGGAACCTCATCCGTTTCTAAATTATTATTTAGACTGCTTCTCCTTTTACATGGGTTGCTTACATTTCTACCCATAATTAAGACACCATTACATAAATGGTACTTCAAGATATATATAGGTGCTCCACCACTAATTAAATAGTATGAATCTTACCATGACGACTAATCACTACTAAAAATATTAGTAGTGATGTTAGTGTGACTGTCTACATACTCATTCACACTACCTTCTCCAACTCGTAGGTAGTCTTAAAAAGCAAAGGTATGTGGTCAACGTCAAATAATTTAGTAGTCCATGTTCATTCCGTGAAAACTTAAAAAAAAAAAAAAAAAAAAAAAAAAAAAAAAAAAAAAAAATCAATTTAAAAAGAAGTTGTTGATAAGAGTATATGTAAAATAAAAATAATGGTATAAAACATGTCATTTATACAGTTGCACAAAGCGGAATCCGCCAAACGGGCCGAGTGAGTCAAACGCGTTTACTTATGTACAGATTAATAACAAATCAAGAATTATATGTGTAATACTTATGTAAGTTTAATACTTACATACTAAGCAGCACACCAATAGTGGAATGATACAAATATTTACAAAGTTTATTTGTACTACAAAAAGCCATTCATGGCATGCCTAAACACATCCTTTAAACACCAAAATAATTCCAACAAACCCAAAAGAGCATTTGTTGAAACATAAAGTCTCATTTACAAATCAATAGGCTCTTATAACTTTCTGTGGGTGCACCCATTTGCCAACATATAAAGGTCTTTGGGACCCTTCGAATGAACGCAAAATTAAACATTTTTATCAAATACACATGTTTTCTAACAATCAATAAAAGAGAAAAATATGTTACTGTATTTGTTATTTGCAATAAAACAATGGAATCCTACAGTTAATTGTTGCAAAATCAAGATAACCTCAAATTAAAGTCATATATATATATATATGCGCAAATAGGATACCCCAAAACAAAAGCCAAAACACATAATCACAACTACAATATCAAAAGTACTATTCAAAATTCAAAGGAAACACATACAACAAATCGATATAAAGTTACTTGATTGTCCATTTTTTGCTCTTCATCCGCCATTTCTTTCATCTGTCATTTTGGGGTGTTCTTGTTGGACCGATGCTACAGAAAGCTGCAAAATTTTAGGTACTACAAATAATATTTCAGAACAAATAGTGTTTATCAAATGCAAAAGAAAACCTAATGATCCCTATAATTCAATTAAAAGTTCATACTTACATGAATTATGACTTTTGACTTTGAGTCTTTCTCATTTGGTGACAACCGTTTCTTTATATTTGTTCAATGTTATTATATCTGATAATAGTGTACTCTCGAGTCTTTATAATCATGTTTGAAATTATTAACCTCTAAGGCGTTCAAGCGAAGTGCCGAAATAGGCGGGTTTGGATTATGGGTTGAGTTGGACTAATCAGTCTACAATCTTTTTGCATTATTGTTTGAGCTCTTTAGGACGATCTCTTTTGCTGCTCTTCAAACCACGAACAACAAATGGTTCAATGATTGCTTCATCGTCTCATCATTGCGAACCTGCTTATGACAACTACAAAAATATCACCAAACAATAAACAATATAAAAAACAGATATACAAAATGTTGATTATGTAGGCTAAAGGCTAATAAATCAGAGTATGAATACATTAATTCAAATGTATATCATTTGAGCCATTCAAGGTCAACCCAAGTATACATTTCAACCCGTTCCAATAATTACCTAGTGTGACCCAAACCTTCTTTGATTCATTTACTTTTAAGCTGCAAAAAGTTCATATTTATTCTAGAAATAAAATATAACCTAAAAGTAGTCGCAAAACGAGCGGGTCGGACGGGCACGGGCTACGGGCTAAACGGGCACGGGCTAAACGGGCGTGGGCCAAACGGGCGCATGTTATACGAATCGCTTTAGAAAAGACCTAAAAGAACAAAAAAATTTCTCAAACATAACACCTCATTTATATTTTTAAGTAACTAAATATACTATATCCATAAGTTTTTCATTAAAAACAATTTAATGTTCTCCAATTGAGAGAAAAACATGTGCCCATTATGCCCATTTAACTTCTAAATGGGCAATATATGCCCATTTCACAAAAAGAGGGGGCCCAAATGTACCCAAATGTTTTAAAAGTTTGCCCATTTCACCCATTTTTTGGATTTTGGGCACAAATTGGCACCTCTACCTAAAAGGGTGTTTGGATAAGCTTACTTTGTGGGCTTTTGGAGTTATTTGAATGACCTCCCTCTCACGATTAAGCTCATAAACAAATCTGATCTGGATTATAAGCTTATTAAGTTGAGGTTATGAGCTTATATAAGCAATTAGCTCAACTTGAAAGGCTCATAAGTCCACCAAAAGAAAAACTTAGCTTATAAGCCTTTACAACTTCAAATAGGCTCATAAGCCCGAAAAATAAGCTAATCCAAACACCCTCTAAAGCGACCCATTCACAAGCAAATGGTTCGAGATTCCATTCAAATGAAAGATATCAGAAAAAGTAAGTTATGCACTTACATCCTCATCTTTGTAAGCAACTACATTACTGCAATACCAAAACATAGAAGGATTCCCATAGTCTCTTAAGACCAAAAGGTCACCTCTTTACTTGTTTCTTTAGTCATCAGTGTAAATTACTACCCAAACGAGTACTAATACAGCATAGTTCATTTTAAACCAAGTTCTCATGTAGTTTCGGATGTCGTAATTATCCTATACCAACATGCATTATATATCATATAATGCAGGTCTTTCTCATAGATGTATCACCTTTTTTATGTAGTAGATGGTTGTTTTGTGATAGGACAACGATTAATGGGTCTGCATTATGAGAAAGGTCTAGAGGTTGATGTGATTGTGTGTTTTGATTCCTGAAACGATACTTAAAACAGCGAAAAAAAATTTGTTCATAGTAAGAGCTAATAAGACCTTTCGGATCTAACCTTATCTTCCTCTGTTTGCTCAGAATTAAGCGCATCAGATTTCTCATGGGTATGTCCTTCAACTTTGTTTTCAATTCTTCTTTGTTACCAACAATATGAAAAGAAAATATCAACTCAGGGTTACCAGAAAACTTGGACGATACAATAATATGGATTAATAAATAGTAAAGTGTTTTTATAAAGAGAACATACATCTCTTTTAAAAAGACAACACAAATTCTTTTCTGCACCTGATATTCAGGAGTTAACCACATCATTGACCCATAAAGTGTACTCTAACTGTCTTTTTAAACTCAACTTCAGAAGTTGCAGTGGGTCTTGATTCTTTCCTGTTGTATGTAAACAAACTAGGTCAGAAGCCCGCGCGTTGCGGCGGGGTGTTGTGCTAAAGGAGGTTCCGTTGCATTTAGTAAGTGGTGTAAACTGGAAATGGTGGGAAGAAAAGTCTAATAATTAAACATTCTGATAGTGTTATACAAAGAATCAGCCTCACATAAGGCTTACATTCATTTGCTGCATAAATGTTATACAAAGAATCAGCCTCACATCCGAATGTGCATCTGCTACAGAAAGTGGTATTGCAATGTAAGCCTCATTGCGAGATTACGGACCTTCACACCAATCTTATCCGCCATTAGTGTATCTTTCTAGTATGCAGTCTTCTAGTCTCATTGATAGGTGACGGCATATTAACCTTGACAACAGACAAACTCGGGCCTGGTTAGTTAAAAAAGGAAAGAAAAAGGGAAATGATGAGCACATATGAAAACAATACCAACTAAACTGGGCAAAAAGACAGAAGTAACAACGGGACAGATTAAGTACATAAATAACAGCAACGGTATTTACCCTAGGCCAACATCCGTGTATAATTATTGTTTTCCTGTGAGCGCATGCCACTTATTGCAGCACCCGTGCCTGCATTTGAAACAAATAAATGAACAAACGCTAGCATACCACTATTTTCAGCGGTCCAAGAAAGAAAAGAAAAGAAAAAAAAAAAAAAAAAAAAAAAGACGTGGGAATGCGCAAGCCTAAGTACATAGACAACGGGCATGGTACGTACCTCGGGGGACATACCGGTCGCGGTCATTGTTTGTTTGACCTCCCCAATGTTGCTACTGATACCTAAGATAAAATAATTGAGGAAAGACTACCATAAGTTTAACCATTAAGCATACAGTGTATTTAACAATCTACGAAGATGAAAACTAATACCGCAAGTTATCTCGAGTAGCTCGCCGCTGATGCCTGTTACTGGAAGGCCCAAATAGCCCAAAACTCTATCCAAAACACCTGTGGTTGCAATTCTACACAATCCGCAATATGAGCATTTATTAAGCCTAAGCATTTTCAGGTCCTAATCTTACATCAGGTCAAGGTTTTCCATAAACTGCAATGTAGACTCAGGATCAGTTATCGACAAACAGAAAATATAAGCAATCCCAAACACTGACATACCTTATTTTTCTGCCTTAAGAGGTTATTTTCCTTTTGCCCTTCTTCACAGCACTCGCCATCCTCACGAAAAAGTACGCTGCAAAAGCAAGCCACAACAATCGATAAATAATCATAACAGTTAAAAGATGTATACTAAGATGTGATACACTGATAAATTGGTCAAATGTCGAACGTAACAACAATGTTAACTCTCTCTTTCCCAAGAATAAGGCAATAACTAAATGTTTTTTCAATTAATTACCGTATAGTGTTTCGCGTCATTGCTACTTCTACATGCATACATAATGAAAAGTTACAATGAAAAAACACATTACACGGTAATTTTTCCTTAAGGGTTTGATTAAGTTTAGCTAGCAAGACATAGCATAGTTATAGGAGTAACAATTTAACGAAAAACGTCAGGGTTCATATGATTAGAATACTGACCATGTGTAATAACTATGCGACATATAGCACATACGATAAAGAGCCGCTTTCGGAAAAAAATTGTCAACGGGTCAACCCAACCCAACCCAACGTAACCTGACCTACAATATATTAAGAACTTTTTTCTCTACATTATTTTAGCCCATTTAGATATCCCTGTTTCACCCAAACAAACCAACAGATGTATAAAGGAAATGCAAATTGACCCGGTTTTGTCCATTTGGGCAAAAGCGACCCTGTCTAATATAAATCACATAAATGCATAACACGGAGAATAGTAAAAGTAGTTTCAATGTATAAAGAAAGGGGGAGATATCTATGGCAGACACATCTTCAAGTAACACCCATTCTCTCTGATTAAGGTCTAAGACATCCTCATCGCCATCACCATCATCATCGAGTACCTAAAAATATATAGAACCGAACGGTAGTCATTATAAAAATTATACGAAAAATGTAAACCAACACATTGGGGTAGATATTTGTCAAATTTCACACCTTGTGCTTCATTTTACTACGATCAAAGGATTCCACGACCCCTTTGTAATAACTGCAGCAATAAAATGACAGTCATTTGGGTTGTTTTAATTAGCACAAACTGAAACTGCTGATAAAAGGCAAACACCATAGCATTCGGTCAGCTACTTTGGTACTTACCTTTTATCTGCAGCTTATAGGCCGCATTAAGAATAATTTTAGACTATTTTAACTTTACATTATCTTTAAGCATGTTGAAGAGAAAAACAACACAATACAAATACAAAAACAAAACCTACTTAAAATCTGGTCCAACACGATTCAGAGCACGAAACCCAATATTTTCTTTGAAACTCCTAACTCCACCTATTCCACAAAACAACAGACACTATATATCATAAACCGTATAAACCAATAAACAAATAAAACACATTCCAAATTTTTTTAAAAAGGTGATTTACCAAGCTCCTATGCCATATCTACCAAAAAGTCAGCCAAATCCCTGAAAAATGATATATAAATTATCAGATTCCGACTACTACCAACAATAAACTATATTGGTGTAAGCATTTATCTAGCTCAACTGATACTTAGTGCTGACTTCAAATCTCTAAACCTGGGTTTTTCTTTTCTTCATTTTAAAAAACAGGCCTGAACATAATTAAGTGTCTAAGCTTGCAGGTTTTTATTATATAATTAACAATTTTGTTAGCATCATTGAGTTTAATAATACAGTGACGGTTACCTATGTTATTATATACTAAAATTACTAATTAATTAGGAATATATGATCAGTGTGTGCAAAAATAAATACTCGACACAAAGAAACAATTCTTGGATACCAATACAACCACCAATGACCTGAGAAAACGTACATAAAAACTTCTTATATACTAAAATTACTAATTGCTCGAAATCCCAAAATTACAATAAAACCCTAATTCCGAAAATTCTAAATGGAAGCAGAATTTGTTTGATTATTGGTAAATTAAATACAATAACATAAAATTTATAACTAATTAATGCATCAGGGTGATTTCGCCCAATTTTTTTTTTATGAAAGTGTTTAGCATAATCAATAAAATTAATAAAAAACACAAACTAAGTGAAAAAAAATCCAGATAATCTTACCTGATTTACCTGATTTGGATGCGACGGGGCTGTGTTTTGTGTTTTGTGGATGTGGATTGAGAGAATGGAAGAAACATCTAGGACTGTGTATGTGGTTCGGTTTCATGGTGTCAGTTCGGAAGTTGTGGGAGCTTGATCTCGTTTACCTAACTTGGAATGAAGTTTTGGTGCATCCTGATGCACCTATGGACTGGAATTCGCTATTTGTAGCTGATAAGAACCTGATTTTTGGGATAGAAATGTTTAAGATATTCGGACAGGTGATGGAGTTTTTGATAATGTGTGATGTCT
This sequence comes from Artemisia argyi, assembly GCA_030686995.1. Lineage (NCBI taxonomy): Eukaryota > Viridiplantae > Streptophyta > Magnoliopsida > Asterales > Asteraceae > Artemisia > Artemisia argyi. The sequence goes on along the minus strand of CM060700.1, from coordinate 246,519,271 downwards.
CGAACCCGAAGATGAAGTGGGTTCACGGCTTCACGCGTCGAAGAACCAGGTGGCTCGTGAAATGGACGTGTCTTCGTGCATGATGAAATCAATGGCTGTTGTGCATTTGTAAGTTAATTGTTAGTTTTTGTTTAAACTGAAATATTATAATTAAGTTTCAAAGTTTTTTTTTTATGGAATTTTTGTTAATTCGATTGGATTCATGAAGCAAACGATGGGAGTTTCGTAAGCAATTTTCGGGTTTTTTATGTTTAAAACTATTCCGATTGGTGGCCCGAGATACATGTTTTTGTACTGGTTCAGAATCAGTTCATTCTGCAACAAAGTAGAGAAAACTACATAGATATCTGCTGCAAATGTGACAATTTTGACTCATTTAAGCATCAATAATTTTGCACTTCACAAAGCCTGAGAACTACCCAATGTTAAGGATTACATATATGCACGTAACAGCAAAAGCACGTGGGGAAACCTGTTACTAGGCCTGACCAGGATCCAAATCCGAAACCAGACTTGAACCATAACCCTACGTTTAGACGTGTGACCAGGGTCAAATTCCGACTCCAGTGCAGACATGATGTTGATTGTCTTTATATTATCTTCCTATATATCAAGGGATAATTATGATTTTATGAGTTTGACCCACCCGTTATTGATAAAATATCACCCAAGTTGGCCTGTTTCCACATAAATGCGCTTAACTCTCCCCTTCTACTCAAAATTGTAACTTGGAGTATAATCCTATTTTTTGTTAATTGAATTTATTTTTCTGTTGACTTTTAGGAGAGGAAGATGGAGTTGAATCAGGCACTTGTGAAAATGGATCATGGTGGCAGCGCTGATGGTATCCTTCAAGTAACTTCAGTTACTTCAAGTAAGTTCATATGATCCCAAGTAAAAAGATTTTAGTAAGTTTTAAGGATGGCTTGACTGACCTGTCATTTTTTTTTTCCGGCTGACCCAGGTTCATTTAAACGTTATGGAAAGAGCTTTGATGCTGACACAGAAAGGTACCGATTGGATTCTGTTGTATATATGAACATCATATAGTTTGTCACACAGATTAGTACAAACCAAATAGAAAGAAATAATAAGCATTGAACCAAACAAAGTAGTATACCTTACTGATACTTTTAAAAATCGAACCAACAATAAGAATATGACTTGAAGGTCATTTGGGTACATTCTGGACAGCAATATAACCCAAAACCCAGCAGCAAAATCTATCTTAATCTCCATCTTCTTCGTGCCTGATTAATTGCAATAAACAACACAAATACCGAACTGTACAGGAGATTAATCCCTGTCCTTTTAAGTACGACCGGCACCCTGTAAAGTTGCTGGAATCTACAAGCCGGGCACTTCAGGATGTATACAGTCCACACATGCAAACCTTGAGCAGCAACGACACTGGTTTGCAACGCGATAGCGGTAGACAGAAGACTTAAAAGGAAGTATTTAATGGCTGCAACAATATTATGTGGTATGTATTTTATTTGTGTATCCTTATATACAACCTGGTTACTGAAAGAAGTGGTCTCCTCATAACAAGTCAACACAAATGGTATTAGTTGCTTCACCAACTTGTAACTTATGTTGTGTGTCATGTACAATCAGTTAATGCATCAACTAATTGTACCTCGAGTTTTATCATTAATAAACTTCCAAACTCAATATTCCAACAGATTCAGTTTATGGTCTGATCTTTCATTGTCTAAATACAACAAAACGTGTACCTTGTTTGGTGGAAAGATCTAAACATGCACTAGTCTATTGATGGGGTACTTTTGACAACAATGATGATGTAGATTCGGTGTGGGGATTCAATAGTGACACAGCTAAGGTGCGTTCATATCTTTTTTTCAATTATATCATTGCATGAAAATTAATACAGTACATTTCTAGTCCAAAAGTCAACATAATATCCACAAATTACATTTCTAGTCCCCCGCTTTTAGATAAACGGGGTGTTTGGACATAAAAAATAGGTCCAAGTAAATTACATTGTGGAATTCTGATCTACAAATGTGAACATTATGAAGTGTTCAGACATGGGATAAACTATAGAATGGGAAAATGGTCGCTTATAACAAATTTAACAGATTTGTTTAGCTTTAATAGTATAATGGTCCACACGCATGTTTTTCACTTATTGTTTTTCTTCATTTAGACCGTTGATTGTCTTGTGTCAGCATCCTATAAGTAGGAGTATGTGTAGAAATATAACTAGGAAGATGTAGCAATTCTTTTATGTAATGCAGTACCTATTGATTGATATCACAATTTTATAAAATCGTTGTCGGTTAAAGACAAATGAAAACAGTTGCAATAACAAATTAACAATCATCAATTTTATATTGACCTTAATAGTGTTTAATCTTTATAGAACTGATGCAGAAGGCAAGTAGTATCAAAGAGTAACGTTTTCAGCTATCAAAACAAATGTCAAGTTTTTATAACAAATTGAGCTGGAATTGGCAAGAGCACATAATTGCTACGATATTAATTTCCAAAGACATACCAGTTCACATCGCAACTTCAAAACACAACATCAATTCTTAATACATCGTAAAATCCAAAAAAATCTACAAACAGGCTATAGAGTAAATAGTAAATGATTTCTACTCATGCATTTCATCAAACACCTGGTGGGTGTCTCCTAGATGAAAGCTATTTATCTAAATAAAAGACATGGATTTATCAAAGATTATTGTGGTTAATAAAAAGGCCAAATAATAAAGGTTTTCTTTTTATCCGACTACCAAGTCCAGTTGATATGTCCATTGTTTAACCGGCACCAGACCCCACCATGTTGTGATAGACTTGGGATGTCTTGGAACATACTCAAGTCTCCTGCTTCTTCTTGATCTAAATCTTCATCCCAAACAACTCTTACACCCATCTCCTTCACTTCAATTTTTTCTCCATACTTCTCATCAAAACAAAATGTTACAAAATTCTTTGCTTCCTTCCACCTTTCTATTTCACTTGTATAATGCAACCATATCATATCTGACTCATCGATTCTTATTGGCTTACCCTTAAAATATTCCCGATAGTAGTATGGAATGCAGTCTCCCAAATAAGCTCCATCAAAGTTCTTTACAGAGAATCCAAAAGATGTGGAAGGTTTTTTTCTCTTAAAAACAACACAAACTCCATATCCCCTTAACTTACTGAAGCTCCAATCTGATGGCAATTCAACCTTTACCTGATTTCCCAAACTTTTATTTGTCAACCAATTTGGAATGCTATTTCCATCACAATATATATTTATATTCTTAATGGAACTTCCTGGCAAACGGAACAATCCACATCTGTTATCCGCATACCGAAGGAAAGAAGAAAATCGAGAGCCTTGGGAAGTTACAGATGAGTCGAGACATTGAGTCTCCGATATCGACATCTTAAACAATTTTGGACAATTGATGAGAAGAGTGTAACTTTCGCTCATGATTGGGTTTGATCCCCTAAATGAACATAAGGAGGTGCAATGAGATGCATAAAGATCGCGTAGGCTATGTGGAAGTTCGGGCAACACTTCCAGCTTCTTGCAACCATCAACATCAAGATATTTAAGAATAGAAAGTTGACTCAAACTTCCAGGCAAGCTAGTAAAATTGTTCCCTTCCAAGTTCAGATCCTCTAAACATGATAAGCTTCCAATGCTCTCAGGCACTTGTTCTAAATTGCAGTAGCTGAAATTCAGGGACTTTAACATATTTAAACCTGCCAATGAAACTGATCTTTGGGGATGTTGTTGGTTCCATATGAAACCAGAGATTGAAGTCCAGCATCTAGACCAAAAGGCTTCAGGAAAACTCCCAACCCGTGTGCAGTCTTTCAGATTTAAGACAGCAAGCTTATTAAGCATTCCAATAGATGGGTGAACTGCAGCCAAATTCACACAACCTTCAAGATCTAGTTCTTCGAGATTTGTAGTCTCTGAGAAGTCAGGGGTGGTTGTTAGGTTACAACAGTACCTTAGCTTCATTATTTTCAACCTTATTAAACGCTGGTATCAATAGAAAAAAGATTAGTTCTTATTCCTCGAGGTGTCAAATATGAACACATGTATGAACAAGTAAATACCTTTGGTGTTGTCCAAAGCTGTTTTATGTGGCTGTAAGACAAGTCGATGACAACAATGTTTTCTGGATAAAAATCTGAAGGTAAAAGCTTGAAGGGACATCCATGCCAATAGAGCAATCTTAACTTATTGGATAAAAAGTCCAATCTTCCAGAAAAGTTCACCGCATTGTCCATTGGTAGTTTTAGAATACGCAAGTTTTTCATTTGCGCAAATGCTTTACCGTCTATATCAAACTTTTGACGAGATTTCTTTTGCTGAATGTCAAGAATTTCAACTACTTCTGTTGCCTACATACAAGAAATAGCAATACTAGATTGTATTATGAAGCATATGGAAATGAGTTGCATATGCAGTAAAAAACAATTCTTACCTTCTTTTCACTTAAGATATTGTAGATCTCTGATGGATTAACCCACAATCTGCTTCGGTTCCCAGGCGTGCTAGATTCTTCAGATACAATTTCCCTTGCCATTGCTTGAATCAAGTCATGCATTTGAAGTGAATTATCGCTCGAGATCGTGATCAATGACTTATCCACTAGAACTTGTATATTTCTATCTGCAAAAAAGTTACACCCATCTAGTATGTTTGCTGCAAAATCACTATTTAATCCAATGAATGAACATGCAATATCAAGCAAGATATTTTGCTGCTCGAGGTTTAGCCCATCGTAACTTAAACGAAGCACTCTTTGTATCTCTTCATTCGGATGTACTTTGAGCCTTTCCAGTTCACTTTCCCAATAACGGACACTTTTTCCATATAAAAAACGACCCAAAACTTTGAGGGCAAGAGGGTGACCTTTCACATATTTCACAACTTTCTCAGAAACTTCTTTGAATCCTGTTGAAGGATTTTTTTCCTCAAAAGCGAAGGAATAAAAGAGCTCAAGAGATTTATCTTCATCTAGAAATTTCATGTCATAAATTTCATTAACTCTATGAGATCTTAGTAGCTGTTTATCTTTACCAGTGAAAATAATCAAGCTTCCTGGGCAAAACCATGTAGGTGAACCCGCTAGTGCTTCTAACTGCTCCACGTTATTCACATCATCCAAAACAAGCAGGATCGACTTACATGCCATCCTTTGCTTTATTACCATGGAACCGTCTCCAACACTTGATATCTTCGGATCATCTGTTTTCAGAATCTTACCAATCATTTGCATCTGGACTTGAGTTAGGCTTTGTTTTTCTTCGACTTCTTTCACATCTTCACAAAAGCAACTGCCTTCAAAGTGGATATACATCAAGTTATAAATAGCTTTGGCAAGGGTCGTCTTTCCTATTCCGCTTATACCACATATTCCAATCATGTTAACCTTATCTGACCCAACAAAGCGTGACATGTCTAATTTGTCGAAATGGAAGTCTATGCCAACAAGGTTGTCACCGACATGCAAGGGTCCATCACATAAGTTTTTGAGTATGTCTTTGGAGATGCAATCGATGAACTTGTACTCATACCTGTTAACCACAAAGACACAATAAGTAAGAGAAACTACATAATGTTAAGCTTTAGTTGGGCCACAAAACTAATTACACAAAAACATGAAATTTACCCATTTGTCATGTCCTCGAGATCCCATCCAGATAAGTTAGCCGCCATGGATAAAGCTTCCTTCCAGTTGTCGACCTCTAGTCTATTTGAAACTTGATGTTTGGCAAATGCTTCGGCGTAGCTTCCCATTTGCTTCCTAACCACGTCAGGTTTAACATCATAAAAGATTATTTGAACCTCGTGTTTAGGCTTTCCCATTTGCTTGCACCGGAGTATTTTGACAAGTTCCCTCAAACACCATGATGAAGAAGCATAATTTTTGGAGAAGATAACAATCAAAAACCTCGATTCTTCAATGGCTTTGTAGAGATGAGGAGCTATCTCTTCTCCTTTAGGCAATTTGGTATCATCTCTAAAAGCATAAATTCCTTTTTGCTTGAAGTCGTTGAACATATGATCCATGAAACTTTTACGGATATCTTCACCTCTAAAACTTACAAAAACGTCATATTTCCACCGATGAGGAATGGACGTAGTAGCCATTGTCAATAATGAGATTGTGCTGGGTTTACAAGTACAGTAAACGTTTTCAGAAAAAAAGTCAAAATAAAGTTGAAACAATTTATAAGCACCAAGAACCCAAGTAGCATAAAACAATCAAACATGTGAGTGCTTTTGTGTAATACGTAGTACTATGTAACATGTAGACAAGACAAACATGCTAATTGTTTATATATAAGTTAACAGTTAAAAAAAACAGAAAAAACAAAAACAAAACATAGATAGTGGAAACAGCATCACATAAATAGACTGCCATCTCTCTTGAAAACAAACTACGTAGTATTATACACATAAACAGAGAGGCGCAATATTACCATTACATTTAGCTTAAGAGAGGCGTTATATCTTTTATGTTTCCTAAGAATACGAATGTAGATTAAATTGACAACTATGAATGTTAATTATAAGTGACACGTTTTAGTAACTGTTGAAGCTTCATAGAATACATGCACAAGCATCAAGAAACCAAAAGGTTAGTAAAGTTCCTTCGAGTCACTGATCCACACAACTTTTGAACGTTTTCCACACTTCATGTCATTTACACGAAAACACCATTTCTCCTACAGGGGCATTTTCTGATTAGTATCTAATTTCTTTACCAAAATCTAATTATTCATTCCATTCAACGTCATGTATCTTATGCTACATAACCTTATAAAAAAACATCTCTCACATACTCAAATCAATCAATCATGTCAATTGTATCCCAACTAGTTTAAGGGGTGTTTGGTTTAACTTATTTGATGAGCTTACTGAACTTTTTATAAGCTCATTTTTAATGGCTTATGTGAGGTTATTAACTTGAGGATATAGCTTATATAAGCTCATATAACCCATCAAATAGGCCAAGACAAACACCCCCTTAATTAACTGCATCTATCATCAGAACATCTTTAAATTAGATTATAAGCTACAATGTCAAATTTCAACTAGTGTATTATTTTGTGGAAAATAGCACCTGATAACATTATAGCATCATCAGAAAACACGTGTCAAACTGAATAATTCAAGGGTCATACTTTTCTAATACATATCTTCACCAAAAATAATACTTCTTTTTAAATGGTCATGCAACAAAAAATCCAAACAATTCATTTATTTTGTTTTAAGTGATACAAAACAAAATTATTGTGAGGTATACTATGGGATATGTTTGTATAAAGTGAAATATTTTTATGTGATTGGTTAAGTGATAACAATTACGTATTTAAAGGTGGTGTGTTGAAAAGGTAATGTAGCGCTCTGGGTGCAGGTGATGGTCAGGTGACCAGGTGGCCATTACACCAGCCTTAGAACACAAGAGACACTTTACTCTCTTTGATATAAAGAAGCCTATAATATTAAATTTAAAAAACTAGCAAATTTGGGAAATGAATAAATTCGGTTATCTATTGGGTTGGTTTTTTTTTTTTTTTTTTTTTTTTTTTTTTTTTTTTTTTTTTTTAGTTCCTAGGCTAGGGGTACAACATAACTTCAGCCAAATGACAGACAACAATAATTCGGGCCACACAAATCTAAAACTACAACGATTCTAACTTCAATGGTCCTAGAAATTACAAGTATGACAATCCAACGATCAAAAGACCAAAACCACTAAAGGGAAATCACTCTTATACCCAACTACTACTGAACAAATAGTTTTACTAATAAGCTGTTTAGTACGTTATGGGTCATTAGATCAAAATAATAACTTATAATATTTTGAAATGAAGTATAGTTAGCAAACAGAGATAGAAACATGAGTTATAAGATGAGCAAAACTATAAGAAAAGCAAATTGAGATAGAATGACTTACAATTTAACGATGGATGTATATGGAATTCTTTGGGAGATTTGGTACCTGAATGAATGCAATAAAAATGAATGATCAAATGATGTTTATAAAAAGAGTAAAGGCAAGTGGGTTGACTCCATGTCAACTTAGATTCACTTTCAGTCCCTTGATTTTTGATAAGTTGGCAAAGTTGTATGTAACTATTATTTTCCAGGTGTAGTTGAGGATATTTCCTCATATTATGATTGCCAACAAGGGAAAGAAACCGTGTTACATTCTTAGATACTTGTATCTATTTAATTAGTCGGTTACTTTTTTAACAAGACACAAAGTTTTGTCATATGTGTTTTTTTATAACCTTATCTTCCATGAAGTATTCGGTTTTTTATAACACAATGAAAAAAAAAATATAAAAATAAATATTTTGTTAATTAATCATTCAAATGGGAGACGTTTGCAACCTTATTACCTTGACCCGTGGAAGACACGTGCTAGGTTGGAAAAAAAGAGAAATTTGTCTTTTAGACGATCGAGTTGTGGGTGGTTGTTGTATTGTGTGTGTGATTTTATTTGTGAGGTATATTTGTTTTTAAGTGGGATATGTCTTGATGGTGATATTAGTTGTGTTATTTATTCATGATTGGTCAACATGACCTATGGATGAAAGTGAAGTTAGAAAGACTAAAGATAAGTGAGTTGACTCCAAGTCAACTTTAATTGCACTTCTAGCCTTTCAGTTTTAGATGATATGCAATTTCTTGTATTAAGCTACATGTTATGATGCAAGATAGGCAAAGATATCATTCTTTCTTTCGTTAGCTTCGACCAATGTACTATGTAAAAATTTACATTAATAGCCTCTGGAATGCTTATCGGTGAAAAATACCACTGGGTTCATAATTGCTTGATGAATATTGTATAAAAAAATGTTAAAAGGTAAATTAACAAATTGAATCAAAGGATTAATACATGTTTATAGATTCTTTTTACAAAGACTAAACTTATATGAAGAATGAAAACTTTATAAAGTATAATAAATTAAGTGATAAAGATCAACTAGGTTGTTTGAGAATTTAAAACAGATGATTATTGATTAATGAAGCTTTTATTGAAATTTTCAACTTCAAACTGGATCAATAGCATAATTAAGTTGACTTGACAAAAGTCTCCAAGTTTATATAATTTTGTTTGTAGTTATATTTGAGTATTCAACCACTACTGATCAATTTAAGCTTATGAAATTTAATAACGAACCATTAATCTAATAACGAACCTCATCAAATAAAAAAGGAACCGGATTAAAACTGAAATCATTTAGAAATATGAGTTATAAAAAGCACTGAGTTAAACAATATAAAACTACCAAAAGAGTATATGACTAACGTCACATGTAAAATAATGCAACTGGGTTGACTTCAAGTCAATTTTTATATCCGAAACATACACTTCTAGTCCCACACTTTTCTATATAAATGAATACTAAAGTGTGTTTTGAATTAAATAGAGAATGGCAAAATGGTGAGTTACAGCAATTTGAACAAATTTGTTTGCATTAATGGTGTAATGGGCTCCAATTGATTGACAATACATAAAGAAGAGCATAGGTTCAAGCTATAAATAAACACATATGCAAAAACAATCATCAAATTCATAAATAAAAACAAAGTTGAGGAGAAGACTTATAATAATTTTGATTGGTTAAGAATCAAGCACAGTAGATGAAATGAATTGCTATCGAAAATGAATTGATAATTTCACTAGGTGTTCGATCAAAAGTTAAATAATGCAAGTTAGTTGACCTCAAGTCAACTTTATATGAATGGCTCTAGAAATTACGTACATGATACGGACTACGGAGTATCTTTCAAAACAAGGACCACTATCTTTTGTCTCTTGTAAACTTCCTCCAAATTACCTTTTACACATAAACAATCAAGGGAATTTTCTCGTATATTATATGAAACTACCCATACTTCATTTTATTTCTAATGTGTGATCTTAACTCGACCCACATGTGCCCTATATTCTAAGTTTCATTCCTAGTTTCTACACAATTGACTATTTACATAATGGGATAATTTCATATTTACCCAACCTAAATATCAAAATTCCACATTTACCCAAAACACAAGTTTTTAGTTCATAAGTACAATGCTTTTAAAGCATGTGTTGAGAAAATATGGAATTATAGTGTTTAATTTGGGTATATATGGAATTGCCAATCCCGATACTAATAATTTCCACCTTATTACTAATACCTTAGCCAATCCCGATACTAGGCATCCTTGAACCATGTTTGAACCTCAACCTAGGAACCACCTTAGTCATGACAATATCCTTCATTCCTTCTTCTTTGTAACAACAAAATTGTCTTTAGCATCATGTTGAGTTGGCAATCCGATGGTGGCTCCTTTACCAAGAAACTTTCTTGCTCCTTTACCAAGCAGACGTGCTCATTTACTAATCATCTCGTGTTTGTATTTTCTTCAATCTGTTTAACCTTAGCTTCAATCATCTTGATTAATGCAGAATTATACTGAATAACCTCAGTTTCATGATTAACTTGAGCTCCCTGCAATTCAACCTCAAACCAAACACACTTTTGAACATGTATGATATGGACTCCTATGATCAAGTTGCTTAACCTAGAGCTTATACTTGCCATATTTCTTCAAACTTGCTTTAACTTTGTCAAATCGACTCAACCTTTTAGAAACTCTAAAGACTTAAGTTTTGCAATTTACTTTGCACACATAATTAAACAACCAATCGTACATTTTATGAAATTACCAATTAAAATGTACGAAACTTCCATTCACTTGACGAACCTCATAAGTCAGTAAATGTGAAAGTAAGTTCAATATATTGAGCATGCTAGACTTTGACCATGTTAGATACTTGGATGTATGGGCCTAAATGATAAAAATAGAAGCACATAAACACAGAGATAGACCAACGATCGCGTATTGCACAAATGTTTTTTGGAAGATCTTGCACAAATTTTCTTTTACCAAAAATACTAAGATTTGCACTATTAAAAGGTTTTGAACAAAACTAAAGTTGCAAAGAAGGTAGTGCAAATATATTACCGGGCGTTACACATATCATAAAACTACATTTTTTGGAAAAATTTGCACTTCGTGATTCAAAATCAGGTGTGGCACGCCTCCCATGTAGAATAAGTGGCCCTATCTAAATCTAGCCTCGTAAGTCAATTAAGTTACAAAGAAACACCCCTAAATATAGAACAGCAAAATGGTCCTTTATAACAAAATAACATAATTTTTTAGCTTGAATGATTCAATAACGGGCTACACGAGATTTGTTTCTTTTGATGACGAAGTTGAGGGGTAACATTGTAGACCTAATGATTAAAGATGAAATTTTGAAAAAGAAAACAAGAAGAAACGCGTAAATTAAATATGAGTTTGTATTTTCTTCACTTTGTATATCCTTTTGTCTTATTATTAATAAATGTCAGCCAAAAAAAGGTCTTCATCGAGAACTTTGACATTTCTCATATGTACGTTTACCATTAATTTCATGCATATCCATATACCATGTGCTACTGGATCGCATGCGATCCTGACACATTTGATGCCTTGGGTGAGACATTAAAAAAATCCCCTAAGGCCCTACTATACTAAATGATGCCGTATGCGTCAAAAGGCGCCTGTACGGTTTCGAGGGGATACAATTTGACCCTAATCAACCGACTTTATCGAGAAAGATTACTTTTTTTAGGTCAAGAGGTTGATAGTGAGATCTCAAATCAACTTATTGGTCTTATGATATATCTCAGTATCGAGGATGATACCAAAGATCTGTATTTGTTTATAAACTCTCCTGGCGGATGGGTAATACCGGGGGTCGCTCTTTATGATACTATGCAATTTGTGCAACCAGATGTACATACAATATGCATGGGATCAGCCGCTTCAATGGGATCTTTTATCCTGGTAGGAGGAGAAATTACCAAACGTCTAGCATTCCCTCACGCTTGGCGCCAATGAGGCTTTTATTTGAGAGAAAAAAGAAGACTATGCCTTCGCCATATGAAATATGAATATTAAGTAATAATAGCATGGCACTTTGAATTCGATATAAGAAATTCTGTTTTCAAAACATTAGATTATGTATCGAGAGAGTAATATGAGAAAAAGGTATTTCCTATTTTATTATCGGAAGTCCAGTTCAGCGTCACAAACTTTTTTTCACACCAGAGGTCTCTTAACAATATTTATAGTATAGAGCGAAAAAAAAAAACACTTTTCTTTTTTCATTAGTTTATTTGATCAAAAAAGCAACTTTGGGATTGCTGAATGACAGACAAATCACAGACAAAAAAATATAATAAATATATAAAGCAACGGAGCCATCATAGTATTTTTGAATTCCTCCGAAAGGAAGGGTGGTAAGTTGATCATTTACCGATCGGGGTCTAATCGATCCTATTTTTTGAAGGTAAGGGTCAATTTTATTGTAGAGCCGTATGCAATGCATAATGCCCGTACGGTTGTTCGATTCTATCTTTTTTCTTGTTATTCTTTTATCTTTCTTTTATCTTCCCCTCATCGTGCGAAATAGAGAAACTTTTTATTATCTTATATCATCAGGGTAATGATCCATCAACCCGCTGGTTCTTTTTCTGAAGTAGCAACGGGAGAATTCATCCTGGAAGTGGGAGAACTGCTGAAACTACGTGAAACCCTGACAAGGGTTTATGTACAAAGAACGGGCAAACCTTTATGGGTTGTATCCGAAGACATGGAAAGAGATGTTTTTATGTCAGCAACAGAAGCCCAAGCTTATGGAATTGTTGATCTTGTAGCGGTTGAATGAGAATAGCCTTTATTTCAATTTCACGTCAAGTCGTGATTTAAAATTCACCCTGCCGAGTTTAATATTCTATGATTTTTATTTACTATTGTAATTGTAATTCATAATCATCCGGTTAGGATCGATCTAAACCAGTCCATTATGTATATGATTCAACATGCCAACGATTAAACAACTTATTAGAAATACAAGACAGCCAATTAGAAATGTCACAAAATCCCCCGCGCTTCGGGGATGCCCTCAGCGTCGAGGAACATGTACTAGGGTGTATGTGCGACTCGTTCAGATCATGAACTAGAACAAAGGAAAGAGGACAATGTTCAAATATCAATGATCAAATAGGATAGAAGGGAAAAACGAACTACATTTACTATCTAAAAATAAGAAAATGGATCATATCCCTTTTATTGTGTATGAAATTTATGGTTTCTATTGGTGTAAAACCACTCACCTCAATTCAAGATGAGAAGCAATTCTCCATTGGTAGCAAATGGTTATCCATTAAGCGGAGGAAATCTTAGTTAACCTAGACGCCTCTTGCAAGAACGGACTAACAGGGTCAGCTACCCAGCCAACTTTCATAATTAAATACCGTTACTGTATAGGTAGAGCTCGTTGTGAAAGACCTATTACTGGATAATTCATGGGTAGAGCCGAAGAATGTGAACTATACAAGTTAGCAATAACATTGATTAAATGAAGTAAAGGCTCCGGTGTATAGAGAAGACCTCACCGTTTAAGAAGTAACCATAGAAACGATGGAATCCACTATTTCTTTATCATTGCTATTTTTTAAGTACAATTTCGTA